>JAFFST010022875.1:3326-27968 GCA_022414735.1 Noturus placidus | reverse complement strand
ACAGGGCCATGAAGGTTTGGATTTTTTTTCACCTTTAATAATAAACACCTTCATTTACAAATTGCATTTTGTGTTTACTTGTGTTGTCCTTGACTATTGTTTAAATTGGTTTGATGTTCCGAAACACTTAAGTGTGACAAACATGCAAAGGAACAGGAAATGAGGAAGGGGGCAAACACTTTTTCACACCACTGTATATATATATATATATATATATATATATATATATATATAAGCGCATCTCTCAGGAAGTGGCTCATAAGCATCTCCTCTTCCAGGAACCAATCATGAACCCACGCCGCTGAGGAGAAATTGTTTTCAGATGGGAGCAGAGATAGAAGGGGGCCTCCATTGTTGACTATATTTCTGGCACAGGCGCTCTTTCAGGTTTGTCAGATTTAATATACGGGAACACAGTTCGCCTGTTTCCACAAAATTATCCAGACAAAATGCAGCAAGGCGATTAAAAAGAGGTGGAACTGAAAACAGGCTCAGAAGCTGTTTCACATTCAGAGCGAGGCATATGGAGCTACAGTCAGGACAATCGGTCTGTCTGAAGGCAGCTTGATGGGTTCCATGTTTCCCGTGAGGAATCAGCGTTAATTCTGATGTGTTTATTGCAGACCAGATGAACACCGATTATTTATTTGAAGATTATTACTTGTAACACCGCACCATATATATATATATATGGTAAAGATCCTCTAACGATAGTCCTGAAGTTCAAGAAAAATAGTATGTTCTACGTCTGTCATCAGTGGGCTCGAATCACAGGGACACTCGCCAATCCTGGACATCTGTGAGCTCATGTATGTGGAAGAGGGTGGATAGCACTTTCCTCTGAGTATGTTACGCTGCTCTGCACTTATAAAAGATGCATTTCATGCGTTCGCTATCACCTGCCCTGATTGGTAGATATTGTGTGATAGAGGAGAGTTGACTGTTGACCAAATTGAGAGAAAAAACGACTGCGCCATTTAGTGCACTTTCTCTTGGAAAGCCAGTACACCGAAGCACCAAAGTTTGAAAATCTGGTATTATTTTACACATCTGTGCATATAGAGCCTGAACGGCAGGCCATCACAGCTGGCAGTGCGAACTCTTTGCATGGATTCAACCCAGTGACCTTTACCAGATCCAGAATGTTTCACACATGTTAGTCATCGTCTTCCCCGAAAACCCGTTTACTCCCATAATTAAATGTTTTCATTTCTCTGAGTGAGTCATTGCGCTGGGACTGCGCCCTTGAAACCGCGACATCATGGATGTGGAGGCGGTCTGGGGACATGTGATGCTGAGCTCATGCTCAATCCATGCCATTGCTTGTGGATCCATCACCGTCAGCGCCAACACTCCGAAATTGTTTGGATATCATCAGCAGAGCCACCGATGCCAACAGATCGAGTTCCTGTTTACACTCTTTTCCTCACAGCGGACTGCTTTTTCCATAACGGAACATGTTTTTTTTTCTACGTCCCTTCGTCCCTTGATACACTGGAGCACTGGAGTAGCCGTAACGAATAAGCACCGCAGTAATCCGGCTAATTCAGGGTGATTTATGGACAAAGCTGTAAAATATGACTTTAATAACAGTTACAAATGGTTCACCCGATGTCTGTTTGAGGGGAAAGGGACAGAATATCTTGGCAGGAGCGTTTGTTATTAGTGAAATGTAAAAACTGTGGCTGTGGTGTTGCTGTTATGGTTACTGCAGACGAAACTATTGATAAAGTCGCTGGTCTCGTGGTTGTGCTTATTACTGAGTTTGGGATGCTTTTGTGCGACTCTTGTAAATACCCAGACTGCGGGATCTGCACGGTGCCAACTCATATACATTACTGGTACAGAAACTGCTCGAATTTACAATGAACGGATTGAGGAAAATAGGCAGTGCTATTTTTGGTAAATTTACTGCTTCACTGATTCAAAATGGACGTCATAATTGGAGATAATTTACATGACATCAGCGATTTAGCATTTAAACCCTTTGAGACATTAAACCTAAACCTAAAAGTGGCCAGCTGTGCACAACTTTATATTTAGAACTGTAATTCAGCAGTTTAATCACAGTATCATAAATAAATCCACCTCGTCAGTTCTCCCAGTGGATGAACCAAATAACATTATTTGCTACTTTAATGCTTATTTCTTTAGAACAAGAACATCAGAAAACTAATGAATAAAAGAATCGAAGGACAATGTTTTTATAGAATGGGGCACTTTATATTCAGATGTATCAGTATGAATAATCCATATTTAAAGTTCTGACATTTCTTATTGAACTGCCAAATTAACAATAACTTAAAGATCGTGATCAATAAAACATTTTAAACATCCTGCACAAGTCTGAATTCATGTAGGACACAGTTACTGTATTTACATATAGTCAATCAGTCTAAACATGTTTAAAGTCTGAGTCTGACTGTCTTGTATGTGGCTAAGGTAGCTAACGAGTAAGGAGAGCTTAGATTAGCATGACTCATCGGAAAATGACACTGTTTGGCTCAATAGCATCACTTCAGCATTAACTTTCATTAAACATAACAGAATAAAGTGCTTTAACATAACTGACAACAAATCACTCGGCACTTTATGTCTTTCTCGGCTTCACAAATTAAATTTGAGGTGTTCTGAAACCAGACAAAACTCGGCTAGCATCCCTGACATGGGCCTTAGTGACAGGAACATTAAGCACAGCTAGCACCTGTTCATACACTACTTACTGTATTAAAAATATAAATAAATCTAATCTATACAGTGAAGTCTTTCAGAAATGTGATTGAGCACAGGTTATACTATATATTAAATAGGCCAATAATTTTAGGCTCTCAAAGGGGATAAAACAGGGTTAGAAATAGGTTAAATCTGACTTATTTTAGTGTTCAGAGGAATGTTATTCTGTTATTGCATGCTGTTAACTTGGGTTGTTTCACATCTCTGCCTGTTTTTGTCCTCTGACCTCTAGTTCATGCTTTAGGTATATGGCGTTTTACGAGGCACGGTTTTACGAGGCACAACGACGCTTATGAAAGAACCCAAACCTGGGATTCGGAGCTTTGACTTCATCAAAGAGTTTTTTTTTATATATATATATAGGACAGGAATAACTTCACAGGAATATATTCAAGCGGTTCGTGTTAACACCGGTGAGACTGGAGAGTGTCGAGCGACTTAGCAGAAAGATTCCCATCGGAACCTGGGCCAGATCCTTCTGAAAATAATCAACAACGGTGCAGCTAAGCATTGAAGGTTCCCCGGGGCTTTATAGGCATTTCAGCCAAGTACATCATTATTCAGAAGATGGGGAAAGAATTCTGCGGCACTGACGCCGCCATTGCACACAGATTTATGTCGAAGATGGGAAGATTTCACAACACTTTTTTTTCTGGTGGACAAAGAGAGAAGGAATGTTGTTCATTGTCACATGATGTGGTGGGAGAAGGCCTCGGAGGCCCCTCGTTTTTTCTTTTTTTTCCTCCGCACGAGGCGCACATCTTGCCTGCAGATGTGCCGATACCACAAACACTTCAAAGTGCCTCCTCTCCGACCAACTGATACCCTGACGCCAACTGTGAATGTCCTGGACATGCAGAATGGAAAATGTGAATCCTCTTGCATAGCTTCCTGAGGAGTATGGAAATCCACAATTGCACAATTCAGACAACAAACGAGTTCCTTCCATCTGAGAGACAAGTGGTCCTTTTACTTCAACATGAATACGCATTGTTTTGAACACCTTCAGGGCTAACATTAAAGATTTGGCCATGTCTGATTTATAAAAAATAAATAAATAAATAAAAAACCCACTTGGGAATTTCTGCAACTTCTAGAAGGGCTTTGGAGAAAATACTAACAAATGTGTTTATGAAAAACATCACAAGAGATATTTATTGTGTAGTATATCCAAGCTTTCTGGAAAAAAAAAGAGGGAAAATCATATTATTCGTTATTAGAGAAATGTACTTTGATATACCAGAGTCATGGAAAAATGAATCATGAGAGAAATATATTTCATGTAAAACGTCCAGAAAAATCTCAACATCTCAAACTCTCATGACATCATTCACTGGAATCAGTCACCAGCTTGACGTTCATGGTTTATCCACTGACTATTTCTCTTTAAACTTTCATGCACTAGTAGTAATGTCTGTATTTCCAACTTGAAAGATAAAATGATACAGTTGGAGAAATATGATCTGTTTCTTTACTGGTAATGATGCTGTCTGAACTAGCTGAAGCTTTAATAAAGACACAAAAACTCATCAAATGTTATCAAAGCACGCACTCTCGGAGTTTCTTACCATCACGTAGAGTTACCAGACGTCTTCCTTTGGCTGTTTCTCAAATGATAATAAATGAACAAATGATCTTTTCAAAATTATCTTAAGTCCAGTCGTTCCCTCACCAGCCTTTCATTTTTTCTCTCTCTTGAAGTAAATGAGACAAAAAAAAAAACCCCTAAAATTTATATTATTTGGCAGACGCTCATATCCAGAGTGACTTAAATTTATCTCATTTATACAACTGAGCAATTTACATTTATTCATTTAGCAGATGCTTTTATCCAAAGTGACTTACAAATGAGAAATACAAGCAAAGTGATATCAAGGGCCCTTAATTGAGGGTTACGGGCCTTGTTCAAGGGCACAACACTAGTAGATGCTGGGATTGAACTCCTGACCTTGTGATCAGTACCCCAGAGCCTTTAACAACTGAGCCCTCTGCCCCAACAACAACAACAACAACAAAAACAACAACAACAGCTTATCATGTTCCCGAGAAACCACAAAAAGTGTAAACTATCCTGAAGATGCCAGAAAAGTTACAGCTTTACAGCTTTACAAAGCGCTGACACTGGAGACTCCTTGACATAAACACATTTCTCCTTATGGAAAACTCAACCATATTAACATTATACGGTTATTAGGACGCACATTCTGACCAATAAGAATCCAGAATTCACAGATGTTCACCAAGATTTTACTGCAATTATTTCTTTTCTCTTTGTTAAATGAAGATCCTAAACTCATCAAATACGTTTCATTGAATACTCTAGGAGCCAGTCCACGTAAATTTGGTTTAGGGGGGGCTTGGTGAATTTACCATGTTTGTAATAGCCACGCCCCTTGCAATCCTGTAGCATCTGGAATAAAATTGTTCAATGCCTATAAAACAATACCACCATTATTGTGCTGAGTAACCTGTCACGAACAAGTTTACACTGTCGTGACATAGCTTTCATAAATGTGATTTTTTAAAAAGCGTGCTCGAGTCAAAGCCATGGTTTATATTTACCGACCACACGATAAATATTTTAGCTTGCACTCTTACATTCTTAAGTCTTGCGTGACACCTAAAGCAAAAGGACCAACCACCAGGAACCACCAGGAACCACCAGGGCATGGAAGGAAAATAAACAGTCGTCCATCGCCACAAACCAAGACGGGGAAGTTCAGTGAAAGTAGGCCTTTTAAAAAGCAGTGATGTGTGAGACGGTGTTATTCCAGACGGTTAAATAGTACGGTGAGATGTAAAAATATGAGCGGTGCTAAAGGAAGACCTAGAGAGGACCTGGAAAATGTGTTTAGTTATACAGTACATTCGATTATTATCGCTGTTTGTTTGTAGATAAAAACGTTTTTTTTTTTCTGTTCTAGTGAACTGCCAGAGCGTCACTGACAACGTGCCAAACAACAGCGAGGAAAAAAATCATCTTCAGTGTCTCAGCTCGGTGATTTACACTTCGCTTCGGATACAAACCACTCCCAAATAATTAAACACAAACGACGCCTTGTCTGGGTCGGCGTGGAAGCCAATTTATTTGCTGTGACTCGTTTATGAATCCTTTGAGTCAGTTTTTATTTTGGAACCACATCCTGGTAAAATAAATAAATAAACGGTCACTTGGCTAAAAATGCACCCAAACAGGATGCTAATGAAAAAAAAAAAAACAACAAAGACAGCATCAGGCTGCAAATATAGCAGGAAACCAATAGAAGCTGAAAAAGTTGCCATAGTGAGGAAGTAAAACCTTGCAGACGAACAACTTATCTACTCAAGACTACTCACACCATCAGAGTCTGTATTTTTTACGTAAGTAAATGGTAAATGGCGCACTTATATAGCGCTTTTATCCAAAGCGCTTTACACTGTGTTTCATTCACCCATTCACACACCAATGGTAGCAGAGCTGCCATGCAAGGCGCTAACTTGCCATCAGGGGCAACTTGGGGTTCAGTGTCTTGCCCAAGGACACTTCGGCATGTGGAGTCATCCGGGCCGGGATTCGAACTGCCAACCCTACGATTAGTGTATTAGTGGACAACCCGCTCTACCGACTGAGCCACAGCCGCCCACAGTAAGCTAACTGTACGCTAGTAAGCTAACTGTACTAAGGACATACACCCACCAGGGGCACCAGCATTGGTTTTCCTCGTACACGTTTTTGACGTCATGTATGACGGTATAAAATAAAATAATTGTAAAATATTCTATTTTTGGAACTAAATGAAGTTTTGGACTAAAGTTGCGAGTGAGGAGTTGAAAAAAACCCCACCAAAAAACGTTGGATCTCACGTGCTGTAGGATAAGTCTTAGGAATCATTCGAGGCATGTCTTTGGATTTGTTGCTTCAATGTGTCATGTGTAATTCACATAGAAGTGATAAAAGCATCAATTAAACGTTGCTTGATGTTGCTATACCGTGTGGCATGCCTCTGTTTTGTCGCTTTTTTGCTAGTGTGAAAGTTGATGTGAGAGTTTTAAAGAATTTTCCCACCTCTGAATAAGGGAAAAAAGAAAACACTCAACCAGCTTGAATGTCCTATTCAACCCCGAGTTCAACAACACAACATAATGTTGTCTTTTACACCAGAGTAAAAAACAGGGAGTTTTTCCTCACCGCCGTTGCCTCTGGCTCACTAATTAGGGATAAATTTGTATGTTTAAAATCTACTGATTAATCAACATAGACGCGTATTATATTACTGCACTTGGTTCAAGTTAAAGCTATTGAAAAAGCTACGGCTCACTGTTTTGAAAAAAAAGAAAATATATTACATATATGGAAACACAGTTTTCCGTCAAGGCGTCCATGTTTGTTTGGTATGTAAGATTTCAGCCTTCTGATTTCAGTCAAATGTAGTATTAATTTTACTGGCACTGCTATCAGTAGGCAGTCGAACAGCATTGTGGGTAAAGCAGAAAACAATAAATGAAATGGATTTCAACAAAAATGTCAACTAAATTGTTCATTAGACAATAAATCTTGGACAGCACATGATAAAGATGAAGATTAATATGCAAATCATTCAGGCTGTATTTCTTCCTTTAATAGAAGAGATGAAAAGTGTCCTAATCTGTGACCTCTTTTTACTTAAACACACGACACATTAGCACAATCCTCACTGTAGCTTACTGTATATGCTCTGATTGTCGCTTTTAATCAATAGCGTAATATATTACTGCACTTTGTCGTACTGTGCCGCCTGTTACGTTTTCTTAGTAGACCGCCAATAATGATAATTTACTTGCTTAGATGTAGATCAACACAAATGAGCTATTTTAAGCCGAGAATGAAAGAAAGAAAGGAAGTAAACAGACTGAGTATGCTAAGACGCTCTTGCTGATGGCAATAACTTTGCTAATCTTAACCAGATGTGCACTAATGGCTCTATAAGAGTCTTCAGGGGAGCGACGCTGAAAAGATCGGTGCTCTGATCTGGGTTTTTTGGAGCTCCACGAGAGCAGAAACTCCACACACCATCATCTGGCAGCTCCGCTCCTTAGCAACTCACCTGTTTATGTGGAAAACAGCCCTGCGTGTCGTTTAACAATTAGCCGAGCGTGACAGATGCTCACCCCTCGGTATTGTTCCCTGCTTAGCAATGTTCTCTCCCTAGCCAGTCTTATTCAATTTTACAACAATACAACTAAAATATTTATTTTAAAACGGGATTTCCAGTCAGACAGTTTTGAGATGGTTTATTAGCTTCACACTAACAGTAGTGTAGAGTACCTCCAGACTGGGTTTTAATCTTAAAAGTTCTAGCTTAAAGCACAAACGTTTTAGCAAGGCTAAACAACAGAAAAGCTTTGATCTATTGTATATGAGACGTTTTTATACGTAGATACCAGTTTTACATGGAATTCTTCACGATAAGTGCGTGGTTAGATCTATTAGCATATCTTGCTAAGCACAGCTTACTAGCGAGAAACTTTTTACCCTGCGAATTTGCGAAACCTAGAGAGAAAATGATTTCAGGCTTCTTTCTGGGTAAAAAAAAAAAAAAAAAGTAGCATTAACACTGTGGCTCATCCATCTATTAGTTGCTAATGCTGTATGATTTTCTTTCTCAAAAGCTAACAATAGTTCAGGCTGCATATTCATCCTCATCCTCATCATCAGATATCACAGCTACGTGTTCTTAAATGAATCAACATTTTATTATTATTTGTAATTATTCTAATGCACTGAGCCAACCTAGCTATTTAGTCAGTGCTTTCAAATCTGGAGCAGGATGTCCAACAAGAACATATGGTGTGTGATGGAGAGGTGTCCACATACTTTTGGCCATACAGTGCACCATAATGATGTAAAATATTAGCCAGTTATACCTAGGTAGGCAGCTACATTTATTAGCACTCAGTGCTAATAATGTCTGTATGATTACAGTGTACATGTTTAGTTTGTCACAGTCAATAGTTTAGTGTAAACGCAGGCTTAAAAATTTATTTATTAAAAAATGATATAAATAAATATCTAGCTTCCATCCAAAACTGGATCAAATCAGGACTCACTGGGTTTTTTTTTCTCAACACTGGTGAAAAAAATAGTGAGGTGATGCAGTAGATCAGCATGATGTGCTGGAAGGTTTTTGTTTACAAGTGTAAAATAATTTAATTGATGTCAGTGTGAAATCCTGAAGAAGCACATCTACTGTAAAAACATAAACCTAGGACAGAGTATAGTAACCACTGTTTGAAAAAAGAACATGTTCCAGCATGAAAGCGCACAGCGAGCTCAATGAAGACACAGTTGCAAGAAGGTGGAAGAACACAAGAATCCTGACCTCAACCCCACTGAACACCTTTGGGATGAACTGGAACTGGAGCCTCCTCACCATCCCAACATTAGCACCTGACCTCAACCTCGCTAATGCTCGTGTAGCTGAATTACCATCACAAATCCCACAGCCACGCCCCAAAATCTAGTGCAAAGCCTTCGCATAAGATTGGAGCTTATTATAACAGGAAAAGGGGGAATAAATCTGGAGCAGGATGTCCAACAAGAACATATGGTGTGTGATGGAGAGGTGTCCACATACTTTTGGCCATACAGTGCACCATAATGATGTAAAATATTAGCCAGTTATACCTAGGTAGGCAGCTACATTTAGGATTACCGACACAAAAGTCACATGAATCCATTATATACATTCAGTTCTTTGAACTATATTGGAGTCATCATTAGAGACAACCAGATACCATTAGGACCATCAAATGTATCCAGCATCACATGTTAAACCACTACAAACCACATGGAAAACAAAATGCCTTCACGTAATGTAAATAGTTGTAATAGTTGAGCAGTAGTTGGACTACAGGGTTCGCTCTGGTATATCTTACTGATGTTCTGAAATGGTTTAACCCGTATAATTGTGAGCACTTGGTTCAGCTCACGAGGGTTTACTATTAATTCTTAAAAACAATCACGGCTCAGTTGGTGGAAGATTTATATATATATATATATATATATATATATAATTACATAATTTATATAATTACTTTGCTTAGTGGTTATTGCGCTAGTCTCACACCTCCAGGTGTTGGGGGTTCGATTCCTGCCGCTGCCCTTTATGTGTGGAGTTTGCATGTTCTCCCCGTGCTGCAGGGGTTTCCTCCAGGTACTCCGGTTTCCTCCCCCAGTCCAAAGACATGCATGGTAGGCTGACTGGCATGTCTAAAGTGTCCGTAGTGTATGAATGGGTGTGTGATTGTGTGTGTGATTGTGCCCTGCGATGGATTGGCACCCCTTCCAAGGTGTACCTCGCCTTGTGCCCGATGCTCCCTGGGATAGGCTCCAGGTTCCCCATGACCCAGTTAGATAAGTTCTATAGAAGATGGATGGATGGATATTTCAAGTTATTGTATGATTATACTTATTGTTATTGGTTGTAGATTGTTTTATTCTTTATAATTTTTTTATCATCTATGTACTCTACATAGTGCTATTTAAGTATAAACAAAGATTTTTTTATGGGGGGGGGGGCTAATGCAAAATTTGGATTGTAACTCATAGCACCTGCTGTAAGGTTAAAATATATATATATATATATATATATATATATATATATATATATATATATATAGTCATCTAACAGTCTGGAAAAGAATGAAAGAAATTGCACGTCAGCCATTTACTGTAACATAAAAGTGAAAAGATTTTTTTTCCATTTATGGATGAGTCTGAGGTACATTCTGCTTAGAAAATGATTCAATAGCTAATAAAAAAAATAGCAGCATAAAATATTAGACCCCAAAGAAAATATTTTTATAGCACAAGTCTTTAACCTCGTGTATTTAATTAAACACATCAGTCAGCTAGACAACAAACCAGGGGGAAGCTCAGCTGTGTCCACTTTTCTGACCTGAGGAGACCTGTGTGTGTGTGTGTGTGTGTGTGTGTGTGTGTGTGTGTGTGTGTGTGTGTGTGTGTGTGAGAGAGAGAGAGAGAGAGAGAGAGAGAGCGCGAGTGTGTGAGTGAGTTCTAATAGCACATATAAAGCCTTTTTGTATGTTCTATGTTGAGATCCCAACTGATCAGATGTTTTTCTTTGGACGTAGACAAAGACTCTACACACTTCATCTGATGATCCATCTTACTCTCTCGAGTGTGTCCTCGTTCGCCTCCACTGTATGACTGATAAAGAATCACTCGGTCTTCTGGGAACGATCCTAAACTCATCTACACTGCCAAAATCGCTCTAGATCGGCGCTTTCCCATCCTGACGTCTACAATTTTGCACATATAAGTGTTGTTGTTTTTTTCTTTTTTAATTAAACTTATCAGCTTGTGTGAGGGAAATTATTCAATTTTACTTTGTAATAGTTTTGTTCTTGTTCTTTTTCTGTTCATCTGAGGATAACGCCTAAGAAGGCCATGTCATGTCACAGAGATCAGTACAAAATGTGTATCTGCATGCAGAGACACAGGCATGTTCTTCTGTTCAAGGTTCCTCTGCACATCTTTCAAGACCCTAAAACAAGGCCTGTTTGAACTCTCTCAAACCGCTTCTTCAATTTAAGTCAATTCAATTTTATTTGTATAGCGCTTTTTACAATAGACATTGTCTCAAAGCAGCTTTACAGGAATATAAGCACAGTAAACACATAGTAAAGGTGAGAGATTATCCCAACTGAGCAAGACACTGAGCAAGACACTGAGTGGCGACAATGGCAAGGAAAAACTCACTAAGATGTTTAAGAGGAAGAAACCTTGAGAGGAACCAGACTCCGAAGGGAACCCATCCTCATCTGGGTAACAACAGATATTCTTAAAGAGATCATTATTGATTTATATGAAATCTGTTTTGCTTAGAAGAAGTCTTTGTCCCAGCATTCTGGATTTGGAGTAGATGAGCGCTCCATCCAGAAGTAGGACCTCCGAGACCGATCATGCAGGTCCGGAGAGCAGAAAGGACCAGGAACTCCAACATCTCCATAAACTCATGTGTATCGGTACACAGAAGTGTGTCGGCTCTGCGTTTCATATATATAGTAGTGGTTCAGCACAAGCACTTTAGAGCGCTCTCATTATTTTATACTGCTTAATTCTATCCTGTATTAACCATCTTTCTGTAATAAACCTTTTTACCTTCAGAGGACGTGTGCGAGTGTTGTCTAATTTCCACGACACTCGTTATCAAACTGAAATGTCTGAGCATAAAAATCGCTAAACTGTATGTACGAGAAATTCCCAGAGAAATTGCCTACAGTGGTCTGGCATAACGTTAACAGCATTAAATATTAACATCAATAAAAGCGGTGAAGGTATCACAATCCACCGTTTGAAGAAGTGCAGAAATGTAGACGCCATATCACAAGATGCAGACCACTCATCAGCAGTAAGAATCGGAAAGCCAGATTGCAATTCGCAGAGAAATACTGAGAAGTGCCACAAAAGTTCTGGAGCCAAGGTGAACCTCTACAAAAGGGATGGGAAGTCTAAAGTGTGGAGAAAGAAACGATCTGCTCATGATCCAAAACATGCAAGCTCATCTGTGAAATATGGTGGAGGTAGTGTCATGGCTTGGGCTTGTATGGCTGCTTCAGGAACATTCTCACTAATCTTTAATGATGATGGAACTCATAATGGTAGCAGCATGAAAACAAAAACAATAACTGAAAGAAGCTGCTGTAAAAGCCTGGAAAAACATCACAAGGGAAGAATGCAACAGTTTGGTGATATCAGGTGTCACCAGCTTGATGCAGTTATTCCAAGCAAGGGATATGCAAACAAATATTGAGTGTTATTTACTTTAAGACGATCTATTCCATTACTTTTGCTCACTTAAAAATGGGGTGGTCTGCCACCAACAGTGCCATGTTCTAAGTCATTTAAGACATCTAGATGTAAATATTAGGAAAAGAAAGCTGAAATTATGTTCCAAAGGCCCCTAAAAAATACTGCCACCTAAGTGTGTTTAAAGATAGGATCTTTACTGTCAATATCACCCATTTCATAAATTCCTCAGTGTATGACCTAAAGGATGTATAGATACATGATCCTTTCTAATATGGCTGGCAATGAAATGATTGAGAGAAAGGGCAAGATAATGCAGCAGTCACGATGAGTAGCTAGATATGTACAGTAGTTAATTAATATTGAATATGCATTTTATATTCGCCACATTTCCATATTTTACCATTGTAAAAGTTTCAAAAATCAAATCAAAAACAGGATTCAATGGTTATTGTTAATAATGGTTAATAGTTAAGAAGGCACAACTTCATAAGGAGATGTTGTTAAGTGAGTTAACTTAACAAGGAAATAACGTTCAAGTAATGTTCAAGTATTCAGGTCGGAGACTTCTGGTGGTGTGGGGTGGAATTATCAGGCGAGACTGTAACAAGCAAGGCATTGTAACCGCATGAGGAAAACCGTATGAGAACGCACATTGTTTCCTCGCCTGCTTAGACTGTACAGCTTCGTCTCTTCTTATGGTTTTGCTCAAAAGATCGTCCACAACTTCCCTTTGTTCCTTAATGCAAACCAAATACAAAAACAAGTGCTCATTGTATCCTGAATGACATGCATTCCCAATCAGAGTCGGTCTAAAAGACGTGGCTCTAAATTTAGACTCCTGCTCCGAATAAAAAACACACTCTGTCTCTGTCTGTGATTCAGGCAGGACGCACACGCGAAGTCGAATGGTGTATAATCGCAGGACCAAATTGGTCTATTAGCATTGTGCAACCTTAACTAGCACGTGAATGACAGGAATCTGGAATTGAAACGACGTGCAATTGCCATCATTTTGTTCCTTTTTAGACCTTCAAGGGAAGCGGACAAGCTCGTTCGACTCTGTGGCACACACACGGCCCTTTTGTTGATAACGAATCCCGACACGGAAATTGAACGCAACCATCATGCTGGTCCGAGCCTGACAGGAAGCGTTTGTATCGGAGCATCACTGAAATCCCAATGATTACCAGAAAGCAGCTTTTCTTTTTGATCTGATGGCTTTTGAAATGCGTTCCCTGTTAATTAGTGTGGTGTGATGCAAACGTCTGCTTCATTACCAAAGCTTCACATCTTCTCCTTCCAAAATCCCAGAATCCAATTCGAATGAGATTACCTAAGAGGGAACCTTACTGTTCGATCGCCAGCAATGGATTGCAATTGGTACCAGATGTGTTTCTACGTTTGTACTCCAGCCTCCGGTGCTGGTGCAAGCTTAAATAACAGCGAAATGTAAAAAAAAAAAATTAACAAAAATAATAACAATTTACACATTCCTCCTCCGGGGCCGCCTTAATGTCACGGATCGGCTACGTGTTGTCATAAGACGAGGTCTTTCAGAGTAGTCTCGTGAAAAGTGCTGAAGAGCAAAATTATTAGCCACAATACGTCTGTATGCGTGCAAGGCTCATTCCCCCCGATAAACACCCAGAGATTCTACCAGACTGAGCTCCAGTCTTCATATTACATCTGTAAACATTCACTCGCTCTCCGTGTCGCCGTGAAAGCATGAGTGCGATTCAATTCTAATCAGCGCATATCTGCCGAGCGGTTTATTTACGCAGCCGAGGAAAAGCGATGGGGACGTTTTGGACTTAGTTAAATAAACTGGCTATTAACCCTGTCCTCCACTTAAACTAATGCGTTTTCTGAGCATTTGCTTTTTTCTCTTCCTTGCGCGATGGCTGGCGTTCAAATGGCGCTACGAGGGCAAGGTCCGTGTTTGGATTAGACGGTGAATAGTTTTTTTTTTTTATTCTAAACGAAGAAAGGCAGAAATAAATGAAAGGTAAAAAATGAACACATTATGCTGTTTAAAGCCTGAAAAAAATATACGCATTGTTGTACAGCCTTCACGTTTGCGGTTTTTTTTTTCTCTCAGCAATGCGTTAGAATTTCGAGGCTAACGTAGCTTCATTAAAGAAAAGAAAATGCGCCACAACAATAACATTCCGGTGTTCGGCTACACAGTGAAGGTTTGTAGACCCAATTTGTTTATGTAGATGTTTATAGATTGACACTTACAATAATTTGAGTAGAATGTTCTGTGCGAAACAGACTAACGCAAGTTAGCTACATTCACTCTGTAGCGCTAAAAACTGTGCAAACAGAGGGCCGTATTCAGAGTGGTGAAAATTGAATACAGAAATTGCACGCTCCGTTATTCAAAGCTGAGTAATGCTTAACTACGGACTATAAGTTCATTATTAGTCTATTGCACGAGAGTTATGCTGACACAGGGTGGAGACTCATGAAAATAGAAGCGTGCCTCAGTTACACTTTATTCTGACCTTGATGCATCGTTCTTCTTATATTGTTTGATGTACAATATATTCCACTGTAAAGACACTCTAAAACACTATGAAATGCCATTCGATTCCAATATTACATAAACACTTACTGTACATGACACCGTTAAGTAATTAATAGCATCAGTCCTTTAAAGTTCATGACATCTTAATAAGAGACGAGATCATCTCGAGAACAATGATTTTTACTTATAAAGTTACGGAACCCCTTAAAGGGAGTTGTAAGCGTACTGCAGCAGATGAGTGCACGGTCAGCTTATCCTTCAAACCTGTGGGGGCGTTTTATTTACAGGCGAGAGATACATATGCATGAACCTGTATGAAAAGCATGATAAAATAGGATACATGCTGTATATTACCATATTATGACCTGAATTTACTACCTCATACATGTTAATATCGATACATCTTTTGAAATTTCGATTCGAACCCAGTGAAGGAAACGTCAGACGCCAGGCATTTCTTCTTTGATCGACGACATTTGGAGTAAAACGGGAAAAACTGTTGCGATTTATTTGCCGAAAATCTGGTGTGATGGATGTGTGTATAGCGAGTGTAAAAGGTAACTTCTCACGTACCTGGACTCCTCCAAGCTTTCATCACCAGTCAGATCTGTTCTCAAGGTGGCCGAGTTCTCATGAACGTAATCTACACTCAACCCTCCAGACACACACAAACACACACACACACACACACACACATATGTCAGTCCAGTGTACCGTCATTTTTGGCAAAATGGCACACCAAAGTGTGAAATGCACAGAGATTCCAAATGTTTCATCGGTTCCACACAGTCTCTCGAGTGTCAAATGCGTGGACAGGACTGTGACCTCAGAACTTTTGGATAGTCAAGGCCTTAGCACTAGTTTCCCAAAAGCAAACCATAGTTTTGTCTACTTTTAATAAAATAAACACGTTCCATCTAAGCACCCTTATGGGTCCTTCTGTCCCATTCAGGGAACCATTAAAGGTTCCTATCATGTCGCTACCTTTGGGATGTCCTCTAAATATCCTCAATTATAACAAACAGGTCCGTGTCCAATCGAAGGACGTCCATTAGTGCGATACATCTACTCTTAGCTCTGTAAGAACCCATAAGTATCTGTAGAACCCTTGAGAAAGAGCAGAAGTTTCTCGGAAAGAACTGTTGCAATCATTTGTCCCCCAAATCTAATGTTTGCAATTCGAACTATTATTATTTATTTATTTGTTTATTGGGGCTATTGTTTTAGTCAGTTTAGACTAAACTGTGTTTATACTGTAGCTTCTGAATTTATTACATTTTTTTAAGCAAGCCAGTTGACTTTTTTTGTGACTTGGCAACAAAAGCCAAGCTCGGTTAATGCGGGTTGCTGCCCAACTATTCTTCTGTTGTCCTGGAAGAGCTAGACGTTATCAAAGCCGTTATCATGGGTTCGGTTTCAGCGATAAACTCTGTAGGTCATCTCTTCACGTGTTCAATCTTGATCTTAAAAAAAAAACACAACTCAGGGTGATTTATTTGATTTCATTCAAAAGACATGGTAAGGAAATGTAAAATACTAAAGCTGCTAATCTTAACCTTGGAAACATTTGACTTGAATCAAGTCCTATGAATTGTTGAGACCATGAAACATTTGCAAAGAAAAAAAGAAAAATGTGTTCCTGTCCTCACTTACATTACGGCCATTCACCAGTTCCCTCACCAGCCTCTCATTTATCGCCTTCTCCAAGTTAATAAGACAAAAACAAACACAAAAAAAAACCAACGCAGGTTTCCATGTCTTCTATTCTGAAGGACGAGGTGGCACATTTGGTGTTCGGTGTACAGGCCCTGGCAAGTGAGCTGTTACTATAGAAACAATAATAAAACATTACAAGTGCATTAATATAAACCTGCTATTTACCACATTTTTTGAACTGCCCTCAAGCTGCCGACCAATCAGAGTCCAGAAATGATCAGCGCTGTGGTGGAAATATCTTGAATGAACGGTTAATTCTGTAAAGAATTGTCGCCACTCAGTGTCTTGCTCAGTTGGGATTAATTTCTCACTTTTACTGTGTATACTGTGTTTATATTCCTGTAAAGCTGCTTTGAGACAATGTCTGTTGTAAAAAGTGCTATACAAATAAAATTGAATTGAATTGAATTAAAGAAGGCAAGATTTAAAGTCCTGCAAGAATACAGCTTTAGTGTAGGTGTTGGTTAGTGTTAGTGTTGGTGTAGCTACTGAATAAAATGCTTTAGGAAGAAGAAGTAAGTAAAGCCATGTTTCTTTTGAGTTATTAGGCCAAGAATGAAAAGTCATCTAAATAATGCAGACTTTCCGTTAAGGTTTGATTTTGTGTCCGTCCATGACACGGAAAGTTCCAGTGCACAAGTTTAGGTTTCTGTTCAGACAAATGTTGACAATCTATTAACTGGAAATCTCCAGAACTCTGCAGTTCGAGTTACAGCGCTGCAGCCAAGTTCGGTCTCAGGACCAAATCCAACGTAGGCTGTTATTTCATCTAATGATTCCCTGTGCTCTGCTGGCTCCGAGGTGAGAGACTGAGAGAGACAGTTGGACAAATTAAGAGATGGGAACAGAGTTTATGAAGATGACCGATAGCGAGTTCTCTCTGACTTTATCTCATTCCCCCAGGGAATCTCATCAAACCCATTCGTGCTGTTCAAAAAGATGTTCAGGCCCTATGTGTGTGTGTGTTTGTGTGTGTGTGTTTGTCCCTGCTGTCCAAGGTCATTTGTGTGTGTGTGTTTGTGCATCCCGCTTGTGGTCTCAGTATCCCAAACTCTCTGCAGATGTCAGTAGTTACAAGGTCAGGGATGAAAATTAAAGGACAAATCCCGAACAGGAATGAGGGAGCAGTGAAGGAGGAGAGCAGTGGACGAGGAGAGCATTGGCGGAGAAGAGCGGTGGCGGAGGAGAGCGGTGGAGGAGGAGAAAGGTGGTGGAGGAGAGCGGTAGCGGAGGTGAGCGGTGGAGGAGGTGAGCATTGGAGGAGAAGAGAGGTGGAGGAGGAGAGCGGTAGTGGAGGTGAGCGGTGGAGGAGGTGAGCATTGGAGGAGAATAGAGGTGGTGGAGGATAGCGGTGGCGGAGGAGAGCGGTGGAGGAAGAGAGCGGTGGAGGAGGAGAGCGATGGCGGAGGAAAGCGGTGGAGGAGGTGAGTGGTGGTGGAGGAGAGAGGTGGAGGAAGAGAGCGATGGAGGAGGAGAGCGGTGGTGGAGGAGAGTGATGGTGGAGGAGAGCGGTGGAGGAAGAGAGCGGTGGAGGAGGAGAGCGATTTCAGAGGAGAGCAGTGGCGGAGGAGAGCGGTGGCGGAGGAGGTGAGCGATGGAGGAGGAGAGTGGTGGCGTAGGAGGGGAGCGATGGAGGAGGAGAGCGGTGGAGGATGAGAGCGATGGAGGAGGAGAGCGGTGGAGGATGAGAGCGGTGGCGGAGGAGAGCGGTGGAGGAGTAGGTGAGCGATGGAGGAGAAGAGCGGTGGCGGAGGAGGGGAGCGATGGAGGAGAAGAGCGATGGAGGAGAAGAGCGGTGGAGGAGGAAGGGAGCAATGGAGGAGGAGAGCGGTGGAGGAGGAGAGCAGTGGAGGAGGAAAGTGGTGGAGGAGGAGGTGAGCGATGGAGGAGGAGGGGAGTGATGGAGGAGGAGAGCGGTGGCAGAGGAGAGCGGTGGAGGAGGAAGGGAGTGATGGAGGAGGAGAGCGGTGAAGGAGGAGAGCAGTGGCGGAGGAGAGCAGTGGAGGAGGAGAGCGGTGGTGTAGGAGGGGAGCGATGGAGGAGGAGAGTGGTGGAGGATGAGAGCGGTGGCGGAGGAGTGCGGTGGAGGAGGAGATGAGCGATGGAGGAGGAGAGCGGTGGAGGAGGAGGGGAGCGATGGAGGAGGAGAGCAGTGGAGCAGGAGAGCAGTGGAGGAGGAGAGCGGTGGCAGAGAAAGGGAGCGATGGAGGAGGAGAGCGGTGGAGGAGGAGAGCGGTGGCAGAGGAAGGGAGCGATGGAGGAGGAGAGCGGTGGAGGAGGAGAGCGGTGGAGCTCCCAACCAATCAAATCAAAGACAGGCTGCTGACCTTCTAGTTCTGGATAAGCTGAAGTAACACACACACACACACACACACACACACACTGTAGTAAAAGATTTTTTAAAAATAATCATTTAGTGATTATTTCCACGTCATGTACATAAGGTTTGTTCTGATCATCTTTACTGATTTTACTCGGCATTTTATCATTATGTTTTTACTTTATTTATCTAACATAAGAGTGTTGAGATTATCTGTTGTGATGATGTTGTACGATAAAGTTTGTGATTGGTCGATCGGATTTAACTTTAGCTCTTTCCAATTTTTTAGACAGGTGTATTTTTTATTTACTACCCTATTTAACACTACGGTTATTTTAATTCCATTCATTATTAATTAAAATGTATATTATATATAAAAATATATATTATTATTTGAAATATTGGCAACAAAAACAAACAATAATAATGATCCTTTCCTTCATCCTCTTTACATGATTTAATAAATTTTTAATAAAGGATTGTATTCACTGCACGCATATTGCAGTCCTGTGTATGATGCTTGGAAAGCATATGAAATATAAACAAGGTGCTATAGAAATGAGGTTATTATTATTACTGTAGTAACAGTAGAAGACTTAGCGCAGAATCTTTCTTCACTTAATCCATATGAATGATTTTTGTCTGTTTTTTTGTGCAGTAGGAGGAACCGTCACCGTGCTGATCGCAGCTCTCCACTTTGCCTCGTTATTAGCTTTCAGCCGTCTCCTAAGTGGGCTATTTCTTTCAGAGGATTTAAGACTGAGGCCAGGAACGTTGACCCGATGAACCCATGCCGCTGTGTTCGCTGTTTTCCTGCCGTCCGACTCGGGCTGATCTACTCCGACCCCGGCCTCTCATCTCACTGAGCATTGCACAGGCAATTTCCTGTCCATAAATCATCCTTTATTCCAGGCTTTGACCCTGATATATAATTCTCTTTGTCATCTTAGTGTGTTAACGTGTACATTATATCTACGTGACAATTCCGAGTCAGTGGTGTAAAGCAACTTTGCTTTGAATTTGACTTCCTTGATGTAATTTCTCTGCATAACTGCTGCGTCAGTGTTTATACGGTGTCTGGGAAAATCCATCGCTATGTCGCTGTCGCTGAATTCTGCTCAAACACTAAAACAATAAGAACAAAAACAATGACAAGTAGGATTTTTCCTGACCCTGTGCTCCAATTCTCGGTTTTTTCCACTCGTCCATTCTCTCATTTCGAATCTCAGTGTCATTTCTGCTCTTTTTCTTGTCTATTTAGGATACAGCTGTTTTACTGTACGCTCCTAAGCGCAGATTCTCAATGAACGCACTCTGGCCATGTGTGGTCACATCCGTTAACACTGAAACCTGCTGTATATCTGTAATATGTCAATGAGTATCTTACTTTAAAAAACTAAACAAAGCAAGAAAAACCCCAACCCTGGAAGGTCACATGACCAGAGTTTTTAAATCCTTGTGAACTTTCAGTCTTTAAGTTGCAATGACCTCAATCTTCCTTTCACTCATTTTACTTCATTGACACCTTTCACTGTTAATACATTATTATAAATTTGACTTCTCGCCTAAATTCGAGTCTTTTCCCGTCACTGAGCTCAAAAATTCTCACTTTTTCCCACTCTTTCATTCTCTACTTTAGCATCTCCGTGTCTGTTTAGGATTCAGGTGTTTCACATCCTGAGCTCAGATTCCTGTCTGAGAGCTGCCAGCCTCGCCTCTATTCCCTCCATCATAAAAACCCAATTTCCTGTTTCCGGCCTGGATAACTTCGACCGCTCGGATTTACTCGAACGGTCGCAGAATTTGCTGCCAATTTGTTTGAGTTAATGGCTGATATTCAGCTTCGACACTCTGAAGTCAGAAAAGTGCGCGGACCTCAATCGGTCTTTGTGTTGGAACCTTTTTTAGAAAATTTCAGGATGTGCGTGGGAGTTTTTTTCGCACCCTCCCTCCCCCACTTCTTCTTTAAATTGCCGTCTTTGGTGTTTCCAGTAAAAACAAACCCTGATGAATGAAATTGAGGGAGATTTAAAAAGAAAAAGAAAAAGATCCTGGCATGAAAACAAAGATTAGCTTTGATTAAGAGATGTCTCGGTGGTCGTTAGCTTTGATTGGAGACCCGGAGTTAGTAGAGCATTGGCATTACTGAAACTGTCGACGGGCAAAAACGTGATCGTGTTTGTTAGAGTTAATGATGCATCAGTGCTCATTCTTTTAACTTGAGGATGATTTATTGCGGTCGTAATGTTTTAACCCTCCCAATACAGACCTTTAACTGGTCTGTATTGGCGACGCTCAGGCTGTTTGCTTGTGAAGATCGTGAGCATAAATACAGCAGAATGCTTTTTTTTTGTTGGAAATTTTATGCTGTTTTTTTATATGGTAATACTCTGTATTTGCTTCTTTTCAAAACGCCGTCGTGAACCAACATGACACTTTTCTGAAAACAGTCCTCTTCTGGAAGAAATACTATTTTTTGAATTTGGCTTGAAAGCCCTTCTTTTTTTCCGCTCTTGACATGCCTGTAATGTATTCTGTGTTAAAAACACTATTATCATATTTTCATAGCCCGGACTCTGATCCCCAGAGCGGCCCATGTGTTTTATGTTAGGAGTGCTCGTGTTTTCGCCCGGTGATGTCTGTTCCCCGGGAAATTCGACCCTATATATTATGACTAATGGCCTTTTTATTTTCAGAAAAGGCTGTATTAGATGTTAACCGCAGTGCTGTGAAGTTCATCCCAGTTGTCAGAGACTGGCACTTTAACGCACCTCTCAAACCCTGGTCGTTAGACGATAAGTTAAATCAGGTGTCGTAGAGCTGGACTCCAATCCTCCGATCCATAGACCTGAACTCTTCTGGTTGTCTCATAAAGTTCCTGCTGGTTGTGTAAGCGTGTCACGGTCCGGCTCGTCCCTGGAGATTCATGCTGGTTGGAAATTGGGCTCATTCTTATATTAACCCCGTGACCCCGGGAGACCGAGAGGTCACGGTTGCAGACGCCGAGGAGGGCTCGAGTAGCTAACTGATGACTGGCGCGAAGAGACGGGAGCATGAAAGGATAAACAAAATTAGGGCTGCATGATGAATATCAGCTCGGAAGGAGCAGTGGTTTATAAACGGGAGGCGTTGGGCCATTAGGCCACGTCTTGACTGATGATGGGACAATCGTAGAGACTTTAAACACCAGGTTTAAGTTCCTTCACCTCAATCTAAAGCAGAGGAGACCATCTGTGGTCCAGAGTTAGGCATAATTGTGATCTTTCCCCCACTTTAACACGTCTACTAATCCTCAATAGTACTGATGAATGGTAATCAGGTTAGGAGTTCCTGGTCTAAAAGCTGTAGAGATAAATTGTACTCCTACGATGCAAGACATCTGCTAAAATTATTTCCGAAATGAAGTCAGATACAATTTTCAGTGGTTTCTGCCAACGATCTCCTTTCTTGTGGTCAGCGAACAGAACCAAAACGTCGGATGCGGAAAATTGGAAAAATCTGCCTGACTTTCTTAAGGCCTGTTGCATGACTAGTGGTATTTTCTTCCCTTGTTACTGAAAGAAAACACTTCCTTTAAAAAAAAATAAATAAATAAAATTCCCCAGATCCCTTATCAAAGACCTAATACTCTCGCGGGAGTTCATGAATTGTTTTGGTTTTTTCGAAGAAATTGCCTTAAATGTCAGAATGACTCGTTTAATCACATTCCCTGTGTAACTGCCCCGCTGATGACTAGTGGCACATTTTAAGAAAAAAAGAAATTCACATGTACAGTACACAACATTTTTCCCTTTGTATAAGTATGGTAGCTTATGTAGCTAGCCTGTAAAGGAAGCTTATAGCTAGCAGATTAAACACTCTACGACACACATATGTACAAGACGTGGATAAAATGGACAGTTGTAGCTCTTATCACTTTCTTCCTCAGTCGCAAAGTCAGACTCAAAAAGGAGGCGTGGGCTAAAATGGGGAGGGGGTGGAGCTTGATTTATGGTTTTACTATGAGTGTTTTAGCTATGAAACCACTTTTAATACTTTTATACTTCATGAGGAATTACACATAATTATGTATAGAAATTCACTAGGCTTTATAGCAATATTCATAATGTAAAGAATAAAACACTCCAGGTTGTGCTGTTATAGGATAATAATTATCGACCATGTGGTAAGATGAACCAGAAGTACTGTTAGTCTTTTTTTTTGCTGTTATACCACAGAAATTTGCCACGTAACATAAATTCTGTCATAAACACAATAATCATGTTGTGTAATATCAGTGACATGTTCTATAAATCCACATTTATTTACAATGACCGGTGAATACATTTATAACCTGTCATAATCCATTCATAAGGCATTATCTACGTCATTGTAATTATATATGAACAAACATTCCTGTTAATAGCAATTTAATGCTCTAATACATTATGGCTAGTTGTAAAGTGCTAACGTTTTGTAGAATTGATTTCTGTGTAATACGTAAAATACATTATGAGTTATTATAACATGTTCTGAATGTGTTTATAGTGCAGTATAGATATGTCATCGGTAGTGTTTCCAAAAAAACAAAAAGAGAAAAGTTTCTTTAATTTAAGAAAAGTGTTATAATGTGACATGAACGCTATTTATAATAAATTATGCTAACAATATTCATAATGCATAACATGGATCGCTACAAAGTGTAATGCATGCTTTATGAATGTTTGATGACATAATATGGATATGCTCATAGTTCATTATAACTGTGACATTCATAGAAAGTGTTAGTACAGGAATCAATACTGAAAAACTATTATAAATTTAGATTCAATTCATATTTATGCTTTTGAATAAATATTTAAAGAAAGATATGATTTTATTTTGTTGTTTTTTTTTGTGGGATTGTGCTGTTAATCTTTCTTATTGCAGTTTAAAGAAGACATGTTATAGATCCATAATCTAGTGAGGAAAAAAAAGGACTGACATGACCGGAATCATCATTTCAATCTTTTGTGTGAATTGATTAAATTTAAATAAATAAATACACAAACAGATGTTTCTCAGATGAATAATGAGACTCTTGTCCATTTGTGTATGTTGTACTTCTGTTCGGTTCCCATGTAAATGGAACATGCTGCAGGGCTTAAATATGGAGTTTGTTTTCTCTGGCTCAGGTTTTCCTTTAAAGCTGGTTTTAATTTGTGAGGCTCATAGGCCTTAAAGTTGCTCCAGACAGCTTCGGGAAGAAGAAGAAGAAGAAGAAGAAGAAGAAGAAGAAGAAGAAGAAGAAGAAGAAGAAGAAGAAAACCATAACTGGAGAAGTGAAATGTTGATGAGATGAACTTCTGCTGAGGAGTAAAACTGACGCCGGCTGCCTCTTTAGTAACAGCTTACAGCCTCTGACACGCAACGCAAATGCAAAACAAATTACAACCTGTTAATCTGACTGTTATAAATCATTAATCATTTCACTCTGGGAAAGTTGCATCAATTAAAAGTGCAGAATTTTTTAAAAATGTTTTTTAAGCTAGAGTTAAGCTAGAGTCCAGGGGGGCCCATAAGGAATTATAT
>JAFFST010022854.1:7032-15374 GCA_022414735.1 Noturus placidus | reverse complement strand
CCTCTCCCTCCGCTTTACCTCTCCCTGCTTTACCTCTCACTGTTCTTTACCTCTCACTGCTTTACCTCTCACTGCTTTTCCAATTACTGCTTTACCTCTCACTGCTCTTTACCTCTCACTGCTCTTCACCTCTCAATGCTTTACCTCTCACTGCTTTGCCTCTCACTGCTTTTTACCTCTCACTGCTTTACCTCTCACTGCTCTTTACCTGGGACTGCTTTACCTGTCACTACTTTACCTGTCACTGCTTTACCGTTAACTGCTTTACCTCTCACTGCTTTACCTGTCACTGCTTTACCTCTCACCGCTTTACCTCTCACTGCTTTTTACCTCTTACTGCTTTACCTCTCACTGCTTGACCTCTCACTGCTTTACCTGTCACTGCTTTACATTTCATTGCTTTACCTTTCACTGCTTTACCGTTAACTGCTTTACCTCTCACTGCTTTACCTGTCACTGCTTTACCTCTCACCGCTTTACCTCTCACTGCTTTACCTGTCACCGCTTTACCTCTCCCTGCTTTTTTACATCTCACTTCTTTACTTGTCACTGCTTTACCTTTCATTGCTTTACTTCTCACTGCTCTTTACCTCTCACTGCTTTACCTCTCACTGCTTTACCTTTCACTGCTCTTTAATTGTCACTGCTTTACCTCTCACTGCTTTACTTCTCACTGCTCTTTACCTCTCACTGCTCTTCACCTCTCAATGCTTTACCTCTCACTGCTTTGCCTCTCACTGCTTTTTACCTCTCACTGCTTTTCCTCTCGCTGCTCTTTACCTGGGACTGCTTTACCTGTCACTGCTTTACCTCTCACTGCTTTACCTGTCACTGCTTTACCTCTCACCGCTTTACCTCTCACTGCTTTTTACCTCTTACTGCTTTACCTCTCACTGCTTGACCTCTCACTGCTTTACCTGTCACTGCTTTACATTTCATTGCTTTACCTTTCACTGCTTTTTACCTCTCACTGCTTTTCCTCTCGCTGCTCTTTACCTGGGACTGCTTTACCTGTCACTGCTTTACCTCTCACTGCTTTACCTGTCACTGCTTTACCTCTCACCGCTTTACCTCTCACTGCTTTTTACCTCTTACTGCTTTACCTCTCACTGCTTGACCTCTCACTGCTTTACCTTTCACTGCTCTTTAATTGTCACTGCTTTACCTCTCACTGCTTTACTTCTCACTGCTCTTTACCTCTCACTGCTTTACCTCTTACTGCTTTAACTCTCACTGCTCTTTACCTCTTACTGCTCTTTACCTGTCACTGCTTTACCTCTCACTGTCCTTTACCTCTCACTGCTTTACCTCTCACTGCTCTTTACCGCTTACTGCTCTTTACCTGTCACTGCTTTACTTGTCACTGCTTTACCTCTCACTGCTCTTTACCTCTCACTGCTCTTTACCTCTCACTGCTTCACCTCTCACTGGTGTTACAGCTCTAATACGATCTGTTGGAAACAGATATAGTTTTTCAGTATGCATTATTGGACTGTAACCATCTTGAAGATTAAAGCTTTAAAGCTACAAGCTCTTTCCTACAGAAGATGCCTCCTTGATGATCAACTACTGCATGGAGTCGAGTCCCTCCACACTCGAACCTTTTCCTAAAACCTGATCATACATTAATTAAGGATGGAGAGGTAATTGTAGATTCATTGTAGAAGTTTATTGGGAATTGAACATTAATTCTACCTAGCTTTTCTGTAAGGGGACATTTTTAGCACTGGATGCCTGAAAGGTTCTCCTCCGTGGTGTCTGTGACGGGGTCGGCCATGGTTGTCTATATTTAATGGGCATATTGTGAAGCAGTGACATGGCTGACCTGCATGAACATATTCCCATGGCTCACACACACACACACACACACACACACACACACACACAGTGAGCTGGTGCTAGGTGTCTCACTGCCACGGCCTGGATAATAGAGGCCATTACAGACCTACATGCTTAATACCCCCAACGGCTGCCTCAAGTGGGGAGAACAAACAAAGACAGAAGGAGCCGGGTTTCAGTGTCCATGAATGAGGTTATATATTAATCTTGCAAAAGGGGAAAAAAACATTCTACAGGTTGCCTTTTAAGCTTCTTTTGTATACAGGGCCTATTTTCCTTCTTTCTACTTGATGAAAAGATCTCTCTCTCTCTCTCTCTCTCACATCCTATTGAAAAGAAATTCTCCTAAATACATGCTATTAGAATATGTGTATAGATGGGTAATAAGTTATTAGTTGCAATTACTGGTCATCTATTAGCGGAGAATAATAGACTGATTAGCCGAAAAGCCTTTTAAACTCGGAGGAAGTAATTTTCAAGACACTGCATCTTTTATAAAAAAAAAAAAAGAAGAAAAGGGTTCTTTTATGAATGATGCACCTGCCTATTGTGGTAAAAAAAAAAACACATTATGATCACATAACCAGAATATCATACTGCGAGAGGAAAGTATATAAATCATTATGGAAGCGTGTGATTCAGGAAAGGGAGTGAGGGAACTTTTATAAAAATAGGAAGAATACGTCACACCAAAGCCATTTTATAAGGAACACACCATACATTAATCACAATGTTCGGACAGTTTCAATCCAATTTCATTGTTAAATCCTGAAATTAGAGATGAGAGGTAGTTCAGATTCAGAAGGTTTCCCTGCGCATCATTAACAGAAGGAATAAAACACTCAGGATTGTGCTGTTAGAGGAAAATAATCAACCCTGGGGTGGTGTGATCTTAAACTGAACAGCAATCTCTAATTCCTTTCACATCACAGCAATATACCAACAATTACATACGTGTCTTTAATAAAGAACAACAAGTCATCCTTTTTATCCATTTCTAGTTACAATTAATGTTGTGGAACATCTGTCAGTTCTGTTCCCACTTACATTATAGCAGCTATAAACACTCGTTCCCTCACCATCCCTCTCTCTATTCTCTCTCTCTTTATTCCCTCTCTCTTTATTCTCTCTCTCTTTATTCCCTCTCTCTCTTTATTCCCTCTCTCTATTGTCACTCTTTATTCTCTCTCTTTATTCCCTCTTTCCATTCTCTCTCTATATATTCCCTTTCTCTCTTTATTCCCTCTCTCTCTATATTCCCTTTCTCTATTCTCTCTCTCTCTCTCTCTATTCTCTCTCTTTATTCTCTCTCTTTATTCCCTCTCTTTATTTTCTCTCTCTCTTTATTCCCTCTCTCTATTCTCACTCTTTATTCTCTCTCTTTATTCCCTCTCTTTATTCTCTCTCTATATTTCCTCTCTCTTTATTCCCTCTCTCTATATTCCCTCTCTCTATTCTCTCTCTTTATTCCCTCTCTTTATTCCCTCTCTCTAATCTTTCTCTTTATTCTCTCTCTCTCTCTCTCTCTCTCTCTCTCTCTCTCTCTCTCTTTATTCCCTCTCTTAATTTCCTCTCTCTATTCTCTCTCTTTATTCCCTCTCTCTAATCTTTCTCGTTATTCTCTCTCTCAATTCTCTCTCTTTATTCTCTCTCTCTCTTTGTTCCCTCTCTTTATTCCCTCTCTCTAATCTTTCTCTTTACTCTCTCTCTCTCTCTCTCTCTCTTTATTCCCTCTCTTAATTTCCTCTCTCTATTCTCTCTCTCTTTATTCCCTCTCTCTATTCTCACTCTTTATTCTATCTTTATTCCCTCTCTTTATTCTCTCTCTCTATTCTCTCTCTTTATTCTCTCTCTCTCTTTATTCCTTCTCTCTTTATTCCCTCTCTCTATTCTCTCTCTCTTTATTCCCTCTCTTTATTCTCTCTCTCTTTTATTCCCTCTCTCTCTTTATTCCCTCTCTCTATTCTCACTCTTTATTCTATCTTTATTCCCTCTCTTTATTCTCTCTCTTTATTCTCTCTCTCTTTATTCCCTCTCTCTCTATTCTCACTCTTTATTCTATCTTTATTCCCTCTCTCTATTCTCTCTCTCTCTATATTCCCTCTATCTCTTTATTCCCTCTCTCTATATTCCCTCTCTCTATTCTCTCTCTTTATTCCCTCCCTTTATTCTCTCTCTCTATTCTCTCTATTTATTCTCTCTCTCTCTTTATTCCCTCTCTTTATTCCCTCTCTCTAATCTTTCTCTTTATTCTCTCTCTCTCTCTCTCTCTCTCTGTCTCTCTCTCTTTATTCCCTCTCTCTATTCTCTCTTTTTATTCCCTTTCTTAATTTCCTCTCTTTATTCTCTCTCTCAAAAAAAAAAAAGAAAAACACGTGGCACAAGTTCCTTCTTCCATAACTGTTACATTTACATTAAACTTCACTACGTCAATGGCCACAAACGTTTTTAATCCGTTTATTATCAGTGGCGCGTGTGCTATACACGTCCCTGCGAACGAGCCGTTACTATAGAAACCGTATCGTATCAGAACAAGAGCATTGATATAAACCTGTGCTACTGTCAGATTCACTGTTATAGAGAACTAATCACCACCTTCTGACCAATCAGAGCACAGAACTTCCATTTTATGACTTTTAAACATTCCTTGTTAGAAGATGATTGATTATTGATGGTTGATTAAGAAGAAGATGAAGATGATGATGAAGGTAATGAAGAAGTTGAAGATGATGATGATGAAGAAGAAGAAGATGATGATGATGATGATGATGATGATGAAGATGAAGATGATTATAAATAAGATGAAAATGATGAAAAAGATGATGATGATGATGATGATGATGATGAAGATGATAATAAATAACATGAAGATGATGAAAAAGATGATGATGGTGATGATGATGATGAAGATGAAGATGAAGATGATGAAGATGATGATGATAAAGATGATAATAAATAAGATCAATATATAAAAAGAAAATAATTAATTTGCGCTTTTTGGTCATATAATATACTTTAACTTATTTTACTCCTTATCTTTGCTTATAATTTGAATTTTTTGTCACGTTAAAATGTCTGGAAAGAATACCAAAACCCGAGGTGGCATTCAAACACGACTGAGGCCGAGTGCGCGCGCCTCCTCTCCCCCTGAATCCGCGTTGCCGAGCGGTGACTTTGATCTCGCCGCACTCAAGCTTGAGCTGCTGGCTTCATTGAGGAAGGATATCGCTGATATTTTTAATACGGCGCTCCAGGAGATTCTCAAGGAAGCGCTGTCTGCTATCCAGCTTGACCTGCATGCATGAACGTCAGAGGTATGGGTAATCCTGTTAAGAGATCTAAGGGGTTTTATGTATATATATATATATATATATATTTGGAAAATTTTAAAAACTCTGATATAGTATATTTACAGGAGACTCCAATATAGTATTTTTATGTTGTATTAAAGTTTATGTTGTTGGGTTTTATAGTATTTATACAACCAGTAATAGTTAGAATAGCCATCATGTGCCGAGGTAATGGGGCGGGGGGGGATGAAAATGAATCATGTTTAAATGAACCACATGTAAATTTACATATAAATGAATCATATATAAATGAATCAAATATAAATATTGCGGGGGGAGGGGGTATGTTACTGGGGTTAAAAGTTTGATTCTGTATGGATTTATGAAAATAAATCATATTTAATTAAATCACATGTACATGAATCATAAGTAAATTAATCATATGTAAACTGTTATCGGGGTAAAAAATGTTGATTCTGTATTGATATATCTGTATTGACTATATGTTGTACTCTGAAAAGTGTATGAGAATCAATAAAAAATTGTTATTAAAAAAAAAAATAAATAAATAAATAAAATGAAATAAATAAGATCAATATGAGGATGAAGATAATGATGATGCTTTCCAACATGACATTTTGACCAATCAAATTCTTTGTTATTTAATCTTTCCAGAACTCAGAATCTTCTGGTCGCCAACATGTGAAAATGTTTAAAAATTATTTTAAGAAACACTTGTTTTTGCATTTTTATTGACTTAGTTTGACCTGACACACCGAGTGTTCTGTGCTGAATATATATCACAAATATCTATCTGAACTGGAGCAGTTACACTAACTGTAAAGATCTGTATTAAACGACATGGAGTATGAAGTTAAAGAAAAAATAAAGGTTAAATACAAAAATATAAAAATTCAAAAGAAATAATCGAGGTATATTGTGTGTGTGTGTGTGTGTGTGTGTGTGTGTGTGTGTGTGTGTGTGTGTGTGTGTGTGAATGTAAATGAGAGTTGCAGGAGGCCGAGTGTCATCGATGCCCCATGAGGGTGAAACAGAGACGCTCCCTCTCTCTTTTGTCTTTCTTTATTTTCTCGCTCACTCTTCTCTCTTTCATCTGCCGGCCCCGACACACACACACACACACACACACACACACACACACACACACACACACACACACACACACATACACATACACCCCTGAGTGTTTATCTTAATTGTGGCTGAGGGAGCAGTTGGTAGTGACATGAAGGTGATCGCTGTCTGTGTCTCAGCCTGCTGATGACAGTGTGCTCTGCCTGGTACACACACACACACACACACACACACACACACACACACACACACACACACACACACACAACTGATAATAGAACACATATAATTCTGTCACTCCTTTACTTTGACACTTTTACAGATACGAGGCTGATGTTGCTAACAGCTAATTTAATTCTGTGACCTAAAATCCCAAAACCACAAAAACATCCAGAATCGAATGTTCCTCTTCATCAGCAGCTCCTACACCACACTCACCCTTTCTACAGAACACACTCTTTATTTCACTCTGTTACACTCGGGTTTCTAATAACCATGTTTGTTCTTTTTCTAGGTTTCAATCAAAGGACATTAAATCTGAAGATCCGTTTCTAGACTCATCTTTCATTAAATATACACAATCAATTAATCAAACAAACAAACAAACAAACAGATTTTATGTTTTTTAATGAACCTTGTCAGGTGTGACAGAATCCCCACAAATAAACAAACAAATAAACAAACAAACAAACAAACAGATTTGAAAGGTTTTTTAATTGAATATTTATTTATGAATTTGTTTGATTATTGAAGTTTCTTTTGTTAATGCATTTTTGTTTGTTCACACACACACACACACACACACACACACTGGACTTTTGGGAGTGAGTGCAGTAGGAACAGAAGCAGGACAGGTTCTAATCAGATCCTAAACGCCGGCCGGTGAAGCTCAGTCCAGACCGACTCCGGGGTGTTTTTAGTGGCCTTGGCAACCACGTGTGGTGGTGGTGCTGGTGATGGTGTAGAATGAAAGTGCTGCAGATGTTTTATTGGCTGCAGGAGAGATTTCTGGAGAGTGATTTTACTGAAGGAGGTGAAGAAGCTCTTTCTGTCTCTTGCCATGAAAATTGAAATGGAGACTTCAATGGAACTTCAGTAATTACTCCAAACGCCGATCGAGGCCAAGTGGAAGGAGACTCCAAGCCGAGCAGCACTACTCCACTGTTTCACCACTTCACCTCAATCACACGCCACTGACTTCAACAACATCTCCACAATCCTCCAAAACAAAAGTCTCATTACAGGTCATTACGGACCGTCTCTCTTCATCTTGCACTTTCATCCCACTGTCTGAGGCCGAGAGGGCCAGCAGGGCCATGGGGAGAGCTGCTATTACCACACACACACACACACACACACACACATCAGTCACACTCGCTCCTGATCCATTCATGTGAAGTGCTTCACTTTCCAGCTCCAATTATGGCCACAAGATCAAACCTGGACGCAGCGGCAGTTCTTCATGGAGTTCAGCTGCAGCTTCCGAGCGCCATTAAACCTGCCAAAGAGCCATTTCTACATACTTCAGTTATCATTAAAGTCAAATAATAAATAAATAAATAAATAAGACTCAGCGGCCACACTCACATTTTCCCCTGAAGTCACCAAAAGTCCGGGAGTAAGAAACTTACACAAATATGAATGATCTCTCTACAAAACTCCAATATTCTGCACCAATCCGAGTCTAAACCCTTATACACTGATTCATTTTCTACACCAGCATGCCAGGGTTGATTCCTGGCGGCTGTGGTTCAGTCGGTAGAGCGGGTTGTCCACTAATCCACTAATCATGGGGTTGGCGGTTCGAATCCCGGCCCGGGTGATCCCATGCCGAAGTGTCCTTGGGCAAGACATTGAACCCTAAGTTGCCCCCAATGGCAAGCTAGCACCTTGCATGCAGCTCTGCTACCATTGGTGTGTGAGTGTGTCTCATTAGTAAGTCGCTTGTAAATGTAAATGTAAAAAATGATATTTCTGTAAAGCTGCTTTGAGACAATGTCCCATTGTAAAAAAGCGCTATACAAATTGATTAATTAATTCCTCTCACACCACAGCGTTACTACAGCTGACATATTCATCCATTACAATCTGATGTATCAGATCTGATCTATTTATCCA
>JAFFST010022849.1:38123-51161 GCA_022414735.1 Noturus placidus | reverse complement strand
GCATGCAGCTCTGCTACCATTGGTGTGTGAGTGTGTCTCATTTGTAAGTCGCTTTGGATAAAAGCGTCTGCTAAATGAATAAATGTAATGTAATGTAATGACAGACAGACAGACAGACAGACAGACAGACAGATAGACAGATAGATAGACAGACAGACAGACAGATAGATAGACAGACAGACAGACAGAAAGATAACAGATAGATAGATAGATAGATAGATAGATAGATAGATAGATAGATAGATAGATAGATAGACAGACAAGATAAGACAGACAGACAGATAGATAGATAGACAGACAGACAGATAGATAAGACAGACAGACAGACAGACAGACAGACAGATAGATAGATAGATAGATAGATAGATAGATAGATAGATAGATAGATAGATAGATAGATAGACAGACAGACAGATAAGACAGACAGATAGATAGACAGAAGGATATATATATAGATAGATAGAAAGATAGAAAGATAGACAGACAGACAGACAGACAGACAGACAGATAGATAGATATAGACAGACAGACAGACAGACAGACAGACAGACAGATAGATAGACAAGGATAGATAGATAGATAGATAGATAGATAGATAGATAGATAGATAGATAGATAGATAGATAGATAGATAGATAGATAGATAGATAGATAGATAGATAGATAGATAGATAACACGAACTAACCAACTAAACCACTAACTAAATAAATACATAAACAAACAAGCAAACAAATAAATAATGCATGGCAAAATGAATGAATGAATGAATGAGCAAGCTTCAGTTTTATGGGAAACTGCTTCATTATGATGTATAACTTCAGGTATTAGTGTCAATATGGGGAGATGTAGATCATATAAAGATCGCTATTAGAGTAAAATAAATAAACAAAGACAAACAAATCATTTCAGATATACATCAATTCAATAAATACAATTCTGATATATTCTTCTACAAGAGCTTAAAAATATATATCTGGACAGTCTTACACAGGCCTGCATACACACACACACACACACACACACACACACACACACACACACACACACACACACTCTCTCTCTCCTTCCCTATCTGTGTATTATGGATGGATCGAGGCCTTTAAGCGGTCAGAGGACAGCCCCTCTTGGCCACTATTTGCAGATATATATTTTGTAAGGGCCACTTAATGGTGCCGTGTCCGTCCTCTTAAGTGCTGCGTCTCAGCCTGCACGTTCTCGATCGCTACAGCATTACACGCTGAAGATAGCGATTAAAACATGGAACGTCCATACATCACCCATGCTTTACATCAGGGTTTAATACCAGCATCTGTTAACATGGGCTAAGTACCATAAAGCCACGCATCACTTCATAAATGATATGATTAGGTGACCTTGGGTCTGGAGACGAGTGTGTGCTGAAATGAGCTCATCAGTTACCGAACTGGAGAATTAGTCAGAAGAGCAGTTACAGTAGCAGGAAGTAGCCAGAACCTCTGACACACTAGGGCTCTTTAAAAAAATAAATTTAAAAAAAAAGCGGCTTTCAAATTTGAATGCTTTAAGAGATCGCATACAAGAACGTGTCTTATCATTTTATACTCCCACAGACAGAAATAACATTAGCGGTAGCACTATACGCTGTTCTTACTATGCAGAACTTACATTTTTAGACACAACACTTTGTCAAAACAAAAAGACTTCATTTGAAATATATACATATATACATACACACTGCGCACTATAGACTCAATAAAACGATATCTGATATCCAGACACAAAAACATGAACACTGGAAAGTGTACTAACATGTAACACATGCGACGTGTACATTTCAGCATCAATTAATGAACCATAAGCCATGTTAACAACAACAACAACAACAACAACCACAACAACGCAATCAAGCAAGTTAAAACAGCAAGTATTAAGCGATGTTACACCTTCATTCCAAATGAGTCAAAAGAAATTATCATCAATTATATTACAGCTAGCTACTAAATGCTGATAATTAACTGATAAATCAGGTGTGTGGGTGTAAATATTTGCGCACACACACACCTCCACCCCCTTCAATTATTCAACTTCATGAATTCTGGCAATTAACTAGAGTGAATATTAACTAATTATACAACAGTGCTGTTGAAGTCTCGAATCTGATTGGTCAGAAGGTGTCGAGAGATTTTCTAGAACAGCAGCTCTGACAGTAGTTCTGACTACAAGCTTTATATTAATGTGCTTGTTACAGAACACGAGGACATTTTCTGCAAGGAAACATAGTTTTGGAAGGAGTCTCCAGTGCGAGTACTTTTGAACAATCAGACTTTGGAACAGTCAGAGGTAAAGCTGGAACTTTACTTGCCATTGAAGAGAGAAGAGAAATCGAGGCTGGTAAGGGCTAATAGCCGGCGTAATGTGAGAGGTACACGGAGTTAAGGAGCTTGTTCACAAACAATAAACATAGCTATGAACGGATAGAAATTACGGCATCACTCTTTCATAAGCAAAAATGATGAACACTGGCAAATTGCTGTTGTGTAAAAGGAATAAAACGGTGTGTTATTGGAAAATGATCGACTTCAGGGTGGTAGCAATAACGCCGCTTTATCACACTACTCCGTCGTTCCGTATTGTCCTTTAACCCCACACCTCATCGTGTTTTATTCCTCAATGATGACTCACTTCGACACACACTAGACGCAAGCTTGGATCACTCACTCACACATAAATACAGTATATTTATGCACTCAAGGACCACAAAGGCAGGGCTGCATGCTACATAATTAACATTTCTAACATAAAATGTTCTCGCACGCATCCAGCGTGATGGAAAAATCTCTAGATACTTTTGTCTCAACATTCCAGAAATTACCCGACATCATACCAACCTTAATAACTGGGTAGCAATATCATCGCAAGATAATGACTGATGATTCACACCCATAATCACAGGGGATTTCTTTTACAACCGATCTGAATAACTCACCAGACAATATGCAAATATATACAGGTTTGAATCAAGCCTCATTCACACACACACACACACACACACACACACACACACACACACAAACAAACAAACACATTGAATAAAGCAGGGAAGGTCGAAACCAGAAAGCGTGTCAAGTGTACGGTGCTGTCTAGATTAACCTCCGAGCGATCCAGGCCGAGCCTCTCCCGCCTGGGCCGCATTCACCAGAGATTGGCAATACAATCGCTCATTTCAATTTGCCCCGAAACCCTATAGCCCGAGTGCCAGACCTGCTGAAATAGCATGCTAATGCGAAGGGTATCTATGATTCTCTCGCCTGTGGGTCCACTGGGGCTCGCCTGTTCACTAACACACTCGCACACACACAAATATACATATAGCACTTGAATTTCCATTCCCATTGTCCTCCATTTATTCTTATTCTCAATTTCACCTACACACACACACACACACACACACACACACACACACAGTCCAGTTCAGTGCTGAAACTAACCACTTTAGTTAAAGTGAGTGTTAATTATGGACAGCCAAAGCAGTCAATAGAAGGTTAATGCAGAAGTCAGAGGATAAATTCCTTTAAGCATTGCATCACTTGGCCATCTCCCCGGCTCGCCCTCTGCCTGATCAATACGTTTTACTGTAATGCTCTCTCCATCGATCCTCGTCAACCCTGCGCTCCAGACACACAGACGAGAAACAAAAAAGAACAGAAGGAACGAACGCTATAATCTACAAACCAACGAAATGATTAACGCCTCCTGTCGCCTCGCTGCTTTTGTTTCCGCTCTCTCTTACGCTTACCATTTTCTGGCTCTATCTCTATTCCAGATCTAGAAATGGCATCGCCGGACACTTGCTCCGAAGCCAGCGTGTTCTTAACAGCATGGAAATGCACTTAAATGCGACATCGGTGTTTCAACGCAGACCAATTACCCTGATGAATGTGGGGTTCGGGATGGGCAGGAAACGCGAGACACGCAGATGGGAGACAAGGATTATTGGGTTAGGTCATTTATAATCCCACTGCTTCAAATGGGCTTGTTTGATCACCACATTAAGGAGCGGCCACGCCACGTCCGGGCTGACCGAAAAACCCGTGTACTGATGTTTTCGTCAGGATAGATGCGTGATTCTAATACTTTGAACTGAGCTTGGAAATTCCTTAAGTATAGTACAATTATTATTCCGGTATATTTACACTTTACCTGAGTTCATGTACTCTTCATGGTTACTCCTAACATTTTCATTTAGACCTCCATAGTACTTCATGAAGGTCTCTTTTACGCTCATCAAGCCAATGACCTTATGCTACATATCAATCCAATGGGCTCCAGGACATTTTATTTACATTTCAGTTCAGCATCGAATCAATTTCATCAATGAAGTTCAGGCCAACTCGTCATCTGACCTGCGCTGACCTTCTCATGCTGGACATAGAGAAGCCACCAGACTTCGAGGATGTGCATCCTGGTCCTACGTCAGGAAAATAGAAGGTACACATGCTATCTAATATCATGTCAAGTTTAATTCCAGTAGTTAACGTGATTAGCTAGGCGGAAAGTGAAATTCTAGATAATGAGGTTTTCTGGGAAAATGGCGTCGTTGCTTTCACACAAAAATCACCTTCATGTCATGAAAACATCATGAAAACATGACGCTAACCATCATTACATCAGTTATTATCTGAGTACCTTCTAAAAACGTGTTTTATTTTCACGACCATTTCAAGACATTGCTCAGGTATTATCTTTATGGCATTTGGCAGACGCTTTTATCCAGAGCGACATACATTTATCTCATTTTTACAACTGAGCAATTGAGAGTTAAAGGCCTTGTTCAAAAGCCCAACAGTGCTACAGAGAGGGAAAAAAAAGTATTTGCTCCCCTGCTGATTTTGTACGTTTGCTCACTAACAAAGAAATGATCAGTGTATAATTTTAATGGTAGGTTTATTGGAACAGTGAGAGACAGAATAACAACAAAAAAAATCCAGAAAAACGCATGTCAAAAATGTTATAAATTGATCTGCATTTTAATGAGGGAAATAAGTATTTGACCCCTCTGCAAAACATGACTTAGTACTTGGTAATGACTTAGTAATTACTTTTCATTTTCAATGCCCTGGCTGAGGGAAGGAGTTCTCACACAAGATTTGACGGTACATGGCCCCGTCCATCGTCCCTTTGATGCGTTGAAGTACTCCTGTCCCCTTAGCAGAAAAACACCCCCAAAGCATAATGTTTCCACCTCCATGTTTGACGGTGGGGATGGTGTACTTGGGGTCATAGGCAGCATTCCTCCTCCTCCAAACACGGCGAGTTGAGTTGATGCCAAAGTGCTCTATTTTGGTCTCATCTGACCACAACACTTTCACCCAGTTGTTCTCTGGTGGTCAGACGAGACCAAAATGGAGCTCTTTGGCATCAACTCAACTTGTCAAATCTTCGGTGCATGGATGACTTTGAAATTGGATTTCTTTGAACACGGTTGCTTTCCGCATAACTCCGTTCCAGTCCAGGTGTGCGGCTGGGTGTATTTACCGCTTTGATCAGGAATGCAATTAAATGAGTCGTGCAGAAAACAGGTTATGTGACAACATGTTGGCATGAACACTTCAAACAGGTCTTTGTAAACAGTCAGATGAAAAAAAAAATAAAACCAATGAGTCAAGTAAAATGAATATAAATCTAATTAACAGACTACAGCAGACCTGTCAGCATCACTGCCAACTTAACACGGATGTCCTGTAACCTGATTCAGGGGGAAAAAATGCGTCCTAATTTTCATGTTGTACAAATAAAATCAGAAAAGTATGACCGCTGAGCTTGCCCCGACCGTCGGAACTTTTCATATGAACCGAGTCACGTGTATAGTTCTGTTTTCACAAATTTGCAAGCGTGAGACCATGAAGACCACGGAGTCCTAGAACACCCGTCTGGGTTGTTTCAGTAAAATTTATTTAAATAACTCGAGGCTGTACTCTAGACGGTCACGTCCTATGCCACAGAAGAGCGACTGTAGAACAAATTGCTGAAAAAGTTCACGCTGGATTTGATAGAAAGGTGTCAGGACACACAGTGTATCGCAGCTTGATGCGTACGGGGCTGCGTAGCTGCAGACCGGTCAGAAAGCCCATGCTGATCCCTGTTGCTGATCGCTTATTTGGGGAAGAAATGGTACCAGGATGCACTATAGGATGAAGGCGAGCTGGTGGAGGATGTGTGATGCTCTGCGCAATGTTCTGCTGGGACACCTTCGGTCCTGGAATTCATGTGGATGTTACTTTGACACGTCCCACCTACTTAAACATTGTTGCAGACCAAGTACACGCCTACATGGCAGCGGTGTTCCCTAACGACAGTGGCGTCTTTCAGCAGGATAATGCGCCCTGACACACTGCAAAAAATGTTCAGGAACGGTTTGAGATACATGACAAAGAGTTCATGATACCGATTGAGATACATGACAAGTCCGATCCATGGAGTACCAACTTCTCAACTTACAGGACTCCAGGATCTCCTGCTAATGTCTCAGTGCCAGATACCACAGCGCACCTTCAGAGGTCTTGTGGAGTCTATACCTCGACAAAATAACCGAGCAAAATTAAAAAAATAAATAATTTAATGTATGTACCTATATAAATATTAACAAGCATGATGTCAGAAATCAAAAAACGTTGGGACATATGAGTGAACTTATAAGGAAAGGTTCGGACACTGAAACTAACCCCGCCCCTAACCTTAGTGGCTAGGACGGCTGTGGCTCAGTCGGTAGAGCGGGTTGTCCACTAATCCACTAATCGTGGGGTTGGTGGTTCGAATCCCGGCCCGGGTGATCCCATGCCGAAGTGTCCTTGGGCAAGACACTGAACCCTAAGTTGCCCCCGATGGCAAGCTAGCACCTTGCATGCAGCTCTGCTACCATTGGTGTGTGTGTGTGTCTCATTTGTAAGTCGCTTTGGATAAAAGCATCTGCTAAATGAATAAATGTAAATGTAGTGTAAAGCAAAGAATAAAAAAAGTTTAATAAGTGGCCTATTTGCTGACTGCGATATTCTGAGATGGCTGCCTGACATCCGTGACGTGACAATTCATCCAACTAGCTCGAGCCCCCAAGCTGTTGGAAACAGCAAATGTTTCAAGGAAAAACATTCACTGACCACGCCCCAAAATTCTACAGGCGATGAAAAAATTGTTACAATATTGTTATTTATTTTCCATTCTGTGATGACAGTGTTGAGATATGACAAATGGTTTAATAGCTTCAGGTCTACTGATACTGCTGATTCATGTGTGTGTGTGTGTGTGAACACTGTAGTCAGTATCACACCAGTACATTCTATTGTCTCAGAACTGTGCTGACGCTGCTTTCTGCATCAAACGTGTCACACATGTTCCTTTCATTATGATTCCCTAATAAAACGGCCATATGATCAGCCGTTTCCTTTATTTAGTGGATATAAAAAGCAGACTGCTTCTTTTTTCCCCCTCGCCAGAGTGATGGCGGTGGTTAGAGTGACGCTTTTATTCGTAACAATGCACTAGCTACCTTTCGGGTGAGCCGCTTACACAGGGAGATCTAACTCCATGTGCACAGCAAGAGTTTCTATTAAACCACATGAAACACCGTCTCCTAGTTAATGTCTCCGAAGTCTGGGTGTCTGTGGTATCAGTGCACTTTTGGTCAGCACAACAATCTAGATGCTGGGGGGAGGGAGACCCACCCAGCACACTCACACACCCCTCAGACTGTTTGATGTGGCTGGAGTGGGCGTGCGAGTGCGTGGGTCCTACTCCAACCAGATGCCTACCGATCCAACACACACACACACACACACACACGCAGCAAGGTGGCTACAAAACAGTCTCCATAATTGGGGTAATAAAAAAGGACGGCGGTGTGTAGTATGTAGCAGGAGAGAGCTTGAGCTCTCTAAACCAGGTGGTCCATTTTCCTGTTACAGGAGAAACAAATTACCCAACACCTTTTCTGATCTTTCTCCTCAGGCCAGGGAAAGAATGCAAACCAGACGTCCAGTGCGCCTAATTTACGACCCGCGTTCAAACAAACACAGATTGTAAAATAAAGAGTTAGGATTAGGGTAAAGGCAAATAGACGAGATTGGCCATCACCGCTACGTGAACGGAACGCTAGAGGAAGTGAAGATGAACGACCGGGACATTGTCTTCCACACCCGAGTTGCTCCAGGTGAGAAATCATCCGACACTAAAACAAACGTTAGATCTGGACACACAATCCTTTGGCTTAATATGACAGCGGAGAGTGTGTCACAGTGCCTCAATGTGTGTTATATCTTAGTAAGAATAACGGACGGAAACTGCAGTGAAGGATAATCTTCTTCTTCTTTTTTTTTTTTTTTTAGAATTAATGAAGCAATAAATAAATTAGTTAAAAGTTATACCGGGGCATAAAACATAAATCAAATAATTGTTCCCCCCCCATTAATAATATTAATATTCTAAAACATTAGTTAACATTTTTTTGTTTTAAAAAGAAAAAGAATTACATTATGTTAAAAATGAAATAAAAGAGTTTTACATTTTAAGGCACTGTTTGACAAAATAAATAAATAAAAACCTTCATATCATATGTGGGCATAATATTTTTTTTTCTATTTTTTTTTTTAACCAATCATACACTATTTCATCATTTATCTTATAAAAAATAAAATAACATTACGTTAATTACGTAACAATTACGTTAACATTACGTTACGTCACGATTCACTACAGGACCCGTGGGAAAAAAAAAATTCATTATGATATGTAAACAAAAAACAACTAACAATGTCAACTCTTGTTGACATATTACATGTTTAAACTTTGACTTCTGTACCAAAGCTTTGTTTGTTTACACAGCGAGAGGGAAATGGTGGGATAAAATGGTAAATAAAAAAATGTGGAAGCATGGAACGTGAAGAGAGTGAGAGAGAGAGAGAGAGAGAGGGAGAGAGTGAGAGAGAGAGAGAGAGAGAGAGTGAGAGAGAGAGAGAGAGAGAGGGAGAGAGAGTGAGAGAGGGAGAGTGAGAGAGAGTGAGGGAGCATGTAAGCGAGAGAGAGAGAGAGAGAGAGAGAGAGGGAGAGGAGGAAGAGTGAGAGAGAGAGAGAGTGAGAGAGAGTGAGGAAGCGTGTGAGAGAGAGAGAGAGAGAGAGAGAGAGAGAGAAGGGCCTGAGGGAGAGGTTACGAGGTTGTGAATGTGCAGTTTGTCATAGGCGAGCATTTGAGGGCCCATAAATCTTAGAGTGATCAAGAAAGCGCTCATGGCGAGGCAGCGAGTGTTAACGCCACTTACCCATGTCAGATGTGAGCATGCAGCAGCACTTACTTCAAAAACTTGCTGTTCGGTGAAAAGTGACTATAAAACGATCACCTTTCTACACAAACACCTACACATATATACGCATCGACACACTCACAAGCCTTGTGGGCATCGCAAGAGCGCTGCAATACCCTGCTTGATGAATGGTCCTGTCCTGACAGCTATAGTGGCACACTGGTGGCCCGCATCTGACCCTAGTCATGTGATCAAGCCGAATGCAAAGTTCCACAATTCCCACCTGTCTTCAGGTGACAACTGGCGGTCAAATGGGGTCGGCTAATTACGGCATGCACGAACAGCCCACCATTCAGCCTTTTCATTGGCCTGTAACAAATAAAGCCTGTTTAGAGCTACACACCCATTACTACATGACCTCCGGAGCCTATAGACCGAGGCAGACAAAAGTTACACATGGACGGGTTTAATAAAGAAAAAAACGGACATGTACGCATGTATGTATTCCTTTATATGGAACGTTACGCAGGTTAAAGTTAGAATGAGGGTTTGCCGGGTTCTTATTGGTCGTACCTGTTATTATGTCATTTTTCTACAACAATCTTTCATTTATAATAAATTTCCACAATATTAAGTTTTATTTTAGCCCAACCTCATAATACCCAAACTAGAAATATTTATTACTACGGCAAGTTGAAGTTTTTACCGTTCAATACACGGCCTTAGTTTCATCATATTTGTAGATTGTTGTTGTTGTTGTTGTTGTTGTTATTATTATTATTATTATTATTATTATTATTATTATTATTATTTTTTATTATTATTTTTTTTAATGGACTTTAACACGGTGGCTTAGTGGTTAGCACGTCCGCCTCACACCTCCAGGGTCTGGGGTTCGAGTCCCGCCGGGGTCATGTGTGTGTGGAGTTTGCATGTTCTCCCCGTGTGTCGGGGGTTTACTCCGGGTACTCCGGTTTCCTCCCCCAGTCCAAACACATGCATGGTAGGCTGATTGGCGTGTCTAAAGTGTCCGTAGTGTATGAATGGGTGTGTGAGTGTGTATGTGATTGTGCCCTGCGATGGACTGGCACTCTGTCCAGGGTGTACCCCGCCTTGTGCCCGATGCTCCCTGGGATAGGCTCCAGGTTCCCCGTGACCTTGAAAAGGAGTAAGCGGTTGAAGATAGATGGATGGACTTTAACACAAATGAAAAAGCAGGTCAAGTTTATGTTTGGACTCAGCGTTCATACCTTTCCTGATGGTGTAACTCGAAATGAAATCCAATCACATCACACTTGAGTTCATGAATATATTTAATGAGACGATTGTTACGCCATTAACATTAAAAGTTATAAATCTTTTAGCTACTTCTTTTTTTTGCGCTTTTCCCCCCCTCCTAAAGTATAAAGTAACACAAACACAAAGATTTACTGTTCAACGGATAAGTAAAATCATCGAGAAACTCCCTAGTTAAAACAAAACCAAGCAAAAACCTCGGAGACTGGTAAACACACCCAAAGATTTAAACAAGCAATAAACATAATTACAGTTAAGTTGCTAGTGACATGATAATTACGGAGGAGTTACATTGTTCCAAAGGCATGACTTCAAACATGAGGAACAAGATTGAGCGAGGTTGTGGAGAAAGTATGCGAGATAGACATGGCAAGCGAAATAATTTTATTTTTACAAGAAAATCAGATCGAGCCAACCCTTTTCATCTCTCCAACCACACCACATCGTTATTCTAGCCAATCATGATGTAACAGCCCATGCCCGAGGACAGAATACAAATGTCGCAGGGTTGAACACATTCCGTTGTGTGGTAACCGGAGTAAGACATGTAGTTCAAAGTGACTGTAGAGATAGTTAACATTTTGTTTGATTGGCACACATGGAAAGAAAATAAGTGTGTGAGAAGAGCGATATCTGTTTATGGGCGTTCTCTCACAAATCTCAGCTACCATCAGGTAGAACATGACAAGGTGTACGGCGATACCCGAGGGAATTACCACAGCAATTTATGTTTTCCAATGTTTTAATGAATGATTCTTGAGATAAGGGACAAAACATGTCCTACTTTAAAAAAAAGTCCTCTTTATGTTAAAAATGAAGAAATTCATTAAAATATATATTTATATATATATACTTAAAAAGTTCATCCATCCATCCATCCATCCATCTACAACCGCTTACTCCTTTTCAGGGTCACAGGGAACCTGGAGCCTATCCCAGGAAGCGTCGGGCACAAGGCAGGGTACACCCTGGACAGGGTGCCAGTCCATCACAGGGCACAATCACATACACACTCACACACACATTCATACACTACAGACACTTTAGACACGCCCATCAGCCTAACATGCATGTTTTTGGACTGGGGGAGGAAACCGGAGTACCCGGAAAAAGTTCAATCTAAAGGTAATCTGTATACTCTGGGAATTTATGGCTTGTATATAATTTCATTACAATTCCTCTAAATGCATGCTCTATACTTGGGAAAACAGTTCATTTAACCTGTCCTCAGAAACCTGTCCTCAGAAACCTGTCCTCAGAAACCTGTCCTCAGAAGCATGTCCTCAGAAGCATGTCCTCAGAAACCTGTTCTCAGAAGCATGTCCTCAGGAACCTGTCCTCAGAAGCATGTCCTCAGAAACCTGTCCTCAGAAACCTGTCCTCAGAAGCATGTCCTCAGAAACCTGTCCTCAGAAGCATGTCCTCAGAAACATGTCCTCAGAAACCTGTCCTCAGAAGCATGTCCTCAGAAACATGTCCTCAGAAGCCTGTCCTCAGAAACCTGTCCTCAGAAGCATGTCCTCAGAAACCTGTCCTCAGAAACATGTCCTCAGAAATCTGTCCTCATCAAGAGGTCAAAATATCAAACTGCCAGAGCACTTAAAAATGTGAGAAATTCATCAATCTAAATTTTAAAATGAACGACAGAGATGTGTAAAATATCAAACAATACATCAAGTCAATCTTAAACGATATTTTCCATTAAAAAAGAAAAGACGATGTTCGAAGTCCTCACTTTGCGTTTGCGACTTGACTTACAGGCTACAAGGAGTTGACAAGTGCTCAAAAAGACTCTTAATTTCGTGATGAAATGTTACTTTTGAATATGGGGAATTATTAGGAAATAATGTTGTTGGCCGTATAAAAGAAAGAGAAGAGAGAAATTAAACACAGCCCCAGAAAGCAGGCGGGAGATTCTAGAGAAGGAAAGACGAAGGGGGAAGAAGAGAGTTCGCGACAAAAAAGCCAGACAAATCGTTGAATTGGACCGAAGAGATCCGAGGTTTCAGAGCAGTCCATCCATCCATCCATCCATCCATCCTCAAACGCTTATCCGTAATCGGGTCGCGGGGGTTTCAGAGAAGTTCGGCTCGATAATTAATAAACAGGATACAGATCCCTTGTGTTCCTATAGAACTGAGAAGATTTCTGTTGCTACTACAAGATGTCATGTAATAACGCTTACTATTACACTGAACCTAACATCAGCTTCTTTTGTTTGTCCAGTGAAGTACCGGAGACCCAGAATGAGACGTACCGCTACACAGAGAAAAGCACTGGACGGATTCTGGGACCCAATTATATTGAAATTACAAAATTAGATTGTTGAATTAAATTAAATATATATTTTTAAAAATACTTATCTCTCTTTATTTGTCAATCAGTTGCTTGTCAACTCCGTCAGATGAAGGTTTTTGATCATTTGTTCAATATTTTATTCTTCGTTTCAGTTTTATCGTGTTAATAATTAAA
>JAFFST010022744.1:16628-30379 GCA_022414735.1 Noturus placidus | reverse complement strand
GTTGTGTGTGGGTTTTTTTTTTTTTTTTTTTTTTTTTTTTTTGTTTTACTTCAATAACATGAAGCTGGTTAAAAGGTCTTACCCAGTAACACACTATGCCAAAATTGAAAAGTTCCAGAAATTATGAGGGTCTCCTAACCCTAAGAAGGTGATTGAAATACATCAGTCTGGGAAGGGTTACAAAGCTATTACAAAGGGTCTGGGACTCCAAATAACCACAGTGAGCGCCATTAGCTCCAAATTGAAAGACTCAGCACAGTAGTGAACCTTCACAGAAGTGGCTGACTTTCCAAAATTCCTCCAAGAGCACAGCAAGAACTCATCCAGCAAGTCACAAAAGAGCCAAGGACATCATCAAAGGATCATCACTGTTCATGATTCCACTATCAGAAAGACACTGGACGAATGGACAATGGACATGGCATCCATGGAAGAGTGGCGAGGTGGAAACCACTGCTAACCCAGAAGAACATTAACGCTCCTCTGAATTTGGCTAAAACACACCTTGATGGTGCTCAAACCATTGGATATCTGCCGTAACCAAACACAGAATTCCACAAAAAAAACATCATACCTACGGTCAGGCATGGTGGTGGGTGTGATGGTGTGGGGCTGCTTCAGAGCCTGGGCAACTTGCAATAATTGAAGGAAACATGAATTTTGCTCTCTGCCAGAAAATCCTAAAGTAGAATGTTCAGTCTGTAAGTTGAAACTCAGGCGCAACTGGATTATGCAGCAAGACACTGATCCAAAGCATAGGTGTAAGTCCTAGTCCTATAAATAAGTGAAAGACTGATCTTCAGTTATCTGAAGTGTTTGCTTGCAGCTATTGCTGCTAAAGGTGGCACAACCAGATTTTAAGTTTAAGGGGGCAATTAGTTTTCACATTGGTGATAGTTGTTGGATAACTTTTTTCTTCAATAAAAAAAAGTTTTTAAAAAAATAAAAACTGTATAGTGTGTTAACTCAAGTTGCTGTTTTATGTTGTATTTTATTTGAAGATCTAAAACTGTTTAGTATGAGATACACAAAAACAGAGAAATACCATCATTTTTTCACAGCACTGTATTTTTGCAGGTTAAACATGACAGCCAGCATAATGTTGTTCTTTTGTTTGTTCTTTTGTTTGTTTGTTTGTTTGTTTGTTTTTGTCTGAAAGTGGTCTATTACATATTACTTTGTTTACTGACATACACATTTTTTCTGTAACTAAAACATTGTTTTGGAAAAGTAATTTTTAGAAATTTTTGAATGTTTTAGAAATTTAATCTAATGTTTAGAAATCTAAAAATAATTACTGGCCCAATAATGCAGAAATCATAACATAAACATTTAAGATGGTATTTCTATTTCTATTCTATTTTATTATTATTTTACAGCTGTTTATGGAAACCTCAATATCTCAGCTCAGGATGTTCACTCCTTGGAACAAAAATGGATATCTAGAGCATATTACCAGGTACATGAACATATATAAACAATTTGTATATCTATATTCTTTGTTCATCAGACTTGGAAATTAATCCAAATATAATGCTCAAGATTGCTTACAGTTCCACTTTAAGGGTCAATTTATAATGGTAAGGGGTTGAGTCTCATTCTTAATTTTTAGGGGGTAGCTACAGTGAGGGGAAAAAAGTATTTGATCCCCTGCTGATTTTGCCCACTAACAAAGGAATGATCAGTCTATAATTTTAATGGTAGGTTTATTGGAAACCTGAGACATCTGAGACAGAATAACAACAAAAAAAATATCGAGAAAAACGCATGTCAAAAATGTTATAAATTGATTTGCATTTTAATGAGGGAAATAAGTATTTGATCCCTCTGCAAAACATGACTTAGTACTTGGTAATGACTTAGTAATTACTTTTCATTTTCAATGCCTGGCTGAGGGAAGGAGGTTCTCACCCAGGATTTGACGGTACATGCCCCGTCCATCGTTCCTTTGACGCGGTGAAGTATCGGGTACATATCTGGTCCCCCAACAAAAGTATTCAACCCAAAAGTGAAGGGAATTTTTAAAAATAACAGAATAATAAATAAGAGAAGTCTCAAACCTAAAATGTTCTGCATTCACACTATACGTACCTACTGTACATACCCCCTAAAAAATTAAGACTGGGTCTTGAACCCTTCCAATTATAAATTGACCCTGTGAGCAATCTTGAGAATTACATTTGGACTTAGAACTTACTTCTAAGGAACAAGAATGTTCAAAATGTTTATATACATACATGTACCTTGTCATGTTCTCTAGAGATCAATTTTTGTTCCAATGTGCAAGACCATCCTGAGTCAAGATATTGAGGTTTCCGTAAATAATTACAATTATTGGACCACTTTAGGTGGACTGACCCTTAAAATAGGGTGCATAAGTCTTTTGCATAGTAGTATATTTACATAACATCTGTGGAAACCTGGTTAGGAACACAATGTGGAACATACATTTTTCATTGTCTGGTTGTTCTGTAGGTGAATCTTTTTATTTGCCAATGTGTAGCTGGCTACTGTAATAGGATTTACCAGTGATGTAACATTGTTTCTTGCTTGAGCTTAACATTTGAGCTCATGTGTTGATTCCAGAAGTTACATATAGACCTTATGCTGTTTTATTTGGGTCTAAACTTGCTAAATGGTACATCTTGTATAGACACATGTCTCTTTAACCTCTTTTTATTGTTTCCTGCCTATGTTGCACCTCACCAAGTCACCAAAGAAACCGTGTGTGTGCGTGCGCTTGTGCGTTTGTGCATGTGTGTGCCTGTTGATTAATGCTAAGATGCCTCAAGCAACCATTTTCCCTCCCATTACACTGATGTTGATCAGTGAAGTGTTTTTCCCCCTGAATAAGATTAAACAATTTGATTATGAAAATAAATATAGAAGGAAAATGTGATCAAGAAAAGTAAGAGTACCTGCAGCTAAATGCACTAGTCTGAGCGAATGGCACACTGTCCATTAAAGAGACTGAATAAGTCAATAGTACCCTTTTTCACTCTCCTTATTTTCTCTTCCCTTTCCCTTCTTTTTTTTTTAAAAAAAAGATCTCCCTTTTAATTAGTGTTGTTTCTTTATGGGTCTATAGCAGATGATGGCTGCTCACCATTAATCATTCACCTTTAGTTGAAGCTTCAAAAAGCAAACTTATGTAATATTTTTTTTTTTTTTTTTTTTTTTTTTTTTTTTTTTTTAGGAAGCCTTCCTACGGATTTTCTAGTGAACAACAGTATTTTAAGAGATTTGCCACACTGTAGTGATGTCCAAAAGCATAGTAGATAAGATGCAGTGTGCTCATAAAATCCCTCAATGCAATTCAATAGGTTCCCATTCAAATTATGTTCCCTAGCAGTACAGAAGACCCATAATGTTCTTTGTTGTTTATAGAGAGTAGCGTGCCATTTTAGCTGCAGAATGTTTTGTTCATTTGTTTAGAAATTAGACTAATAACACTTGAAGTCAATTCATATATTTTTTTTTCATTTTGTTGCTTATAGAAGAGGTTTAAGAGTGGAATCACATCACGTTCTTCTGTTTCCACCTTCATCAGACATGGGAATGGGAACTACTGCTCTGTTGGAAACCTGTGTCCTAAAACAAGTTTTTTTTCTCTCCAGAAAAGTCAGAGGCAGAGTCGAGATATTTGTAGCCATGACAGTAACAGACACAACCTCCATCCTGGTCTGTGAACCTCAACCTCATCTAGCTCCATCTAGCCATTTGCACCTACTGACTGCCAGGCCCACACCAGTGCCTTGATCCAAATGTTTGTTCCCATACAACTCCTCAGCCATTTCCAATTCTCACAAAAAAGATTCCATTGAACAAGGAGGAGTTTATTGAATACCATATGAAAGAAGTGCCCACCCCACTCCTCAATCATATTTGGATTTGCAATGTTTTCTTGGTGCAAACTCTCTTTCTATTGGATCTTACTCCAGAGCCCCTGAACATTCGTAACCAAACAATGGAGTTTTACTACACACTGCGCTCCACCTCCCAGGGACTCACTCTGTTCATTCTGCCTTAAAGGAGTCCACACTCCTCTACAATCACAGAGAGTATATTCACAGATGCTCCATGTATTTAGAGTTTTACCTATATGATTGTTGTAAATGTCACATTGTTGTACGTTCTGGAAATTCCTTGCTGAAGTGTAATAGGTGTTTGAGTTCTGGTTCTGTATTTTGTCAGTGTGACAAAAAATAATTTGCATGATCTGTGTTCCCAATAGAGGCAAAGCCGTATTTGGTAAGAATGTTATATGTGTGAAATCTCATGGTGGGACTAAAAAAAAAAATACTACTGCAGTACGTTTTTGAAGCAGATATGTATCTTTTTTAAAGTTGTATGTTTAATTTACATGCAATTATACCACAAATTGTGTGGACGATGATAAGAAAAGCCCTTTCTTCGTTAAGAGATAAATGGTCACATAGTCTTGGTCATTAGACCTTTGTGTGTGTCTGTCTGTCTGTCTGTCTGTCTGTCAGTCAGTCATGTGCAAGTTGTGATATAATATCTTGTTTCCTAATCAGAATGGATGTCTGCCTTTGTAGAAACTGGCACACACACATGCATTCAAGCATCCACCTACACACACAGATGTGTATGTCCTTACGACTCCTGGGGGGGGGGGGTCTATCATGACATCTTTAGCCCCTTAACATGACAGTTTATTATTCAGATATACTCCTTAAAAACATATTCAGTAGCTACAGTAAAATTAATAGAAAAGGTATGTAGTCAATATGGTGAGAAATGTGCATACTTTGGGGAACTTACATATTTACGTGTCTCGTCTTTTTTTGTTACCTCTACTGTTTTAGATATTTTGTGTTTGCCTTAGGTGGTGTATAAGCATACAGAATGGGAGATATTATAACTCTTAAAATTAAAACTAATCCACATCCTCCCATAATAAAAATTAATTGATTTTAACAATTTAGCTTGGTTTAATGGAGATTTCTCTTTTGGAATTTATATAAGCAGACTTTCTGTAATCTCAATAGTTGGCTAAAACATGAGGCTTTAGGGCAGTGTTAGGGAAATAGAATTAAATTATCAACAAAACCATGGATTTTATTTTTAGTCTCCAGGGTGTTCCACCATCTCAAATGGGTCCTGTTCAAATGCATGTTTCTTATTTCAGATAGATGTACACATATCTGAAGAAAAAGCACAGTTGAGAATTACACAATATCCTGTATTTTTATATTGTAAAAATAAACTATTATGGATGTGTTAGTAAGAATTACAAGAATTGTCAGTATGACCTGTTGTGTGCTACACATTGTGTGTTTAGTTTCTGGTTGTTCCTCTTGTATTTTGAAGGAGAAGAGAGAAGGTGAAGACTATAAACGGCACTCCTTCTTGCCATTTCATTGTGCCATTTTAAGACGTTGCCTTTTCATTTGAGGAAAACAATCAAAGAAATGAAAATGTGCTCAGATTTCCATTTGCCAAATTTGTTCTGATTGACAAAAAAGAATACATACATACATAAATAAAGTTTGCATACCTGACATTGACATTGAATGGTACTTTGCTTTAAAATGTAAGCTTTTCATATTCAACACCAAATGAGGAGGTCAAGCTTGCATGTGTTTACTCGTTTAATTAGGAATATAGATCGCATTTATGCATATGCACATACATTCAAGCAATAAATAAAACTGGAAGTGAAAACACAGCAACTGAGAGATAAAATGAAAAAAAATGTGTGGTATTAGACATTTAAAAAATATTTGAAATCTGGTGTTAGGAGCCAGAAAAAGGAGAAATTCTAATCGATAATTTAGAGACATTGAGTCCCTCTCTGTACTTATCCACCATTTGTAGTAGTACTGAACTTTTATTACACTTTTAAAAGACCTTTAAAACACTTACATGTATTTAATGTACCTTTCATAAACTAGTCTTTGGACAGAAAATTCACTTCTACTTATTGAATGTGTATGTTTCCTGTAAATTCATTCCTTTGATGTACTGTATACCAGTGGTTATGCATGTGATGTTTCCTTTACCTTTTGATGATAAAGCACAGTTTCGTACTAGTACTTCAATAAGCTACCTTAACTCAAGTGGAATTAGTTGCTGGTCTTCCTTCTAGTAATAATAACTAACATGTTTCTCTATCGATCAAATATACGATTTGTGAACTTCTGGGTAATAGTCCGTGTTTGGGGAGGAAGCGTCGCTGCGCGCGCGCTCCGTGTTTCTGAGCGCGCTGAGCAGCAGTAGGAGGAGCGCGTGCTGTAACGGTGCGTCCATCTCGCGCTTCCCGAAGCGACCGATGGGTCTCACGCCGCGACCCACATACCAGAACGGGTCGATCTCAGGGCCTGTAGTATTGGGGAAAGAAAAGCAATAAGTGCGCAGAAAATAACGTGTCACTTTTCGTTTCCTTATATTCATCATTTATCATTTGCTACCTTTTAGTCCGATTAATCATGGGCATTTTTAAGCATTTAAAAAATTAATTAATTAATTAATTAGGCTAGTTTTTTTTTGTATGTTTGTTTTTAACGATATGATTTGGTCTCAGATCTAGGTCCTCAAATTATCACTCAATTATCCATCCATCCATCAATTTCCCATATTGCTTATCCTACAGAGAGTCGCCGGGAGCCTGGAGCCTATCCCAGGGAACTCGTGGCATAAAGTTGGGGACACCCCGGACGGGATGCCAACCCATCGCAGGGCTCATTCACTTATATTAACATCAATATACCCAGGATATCTTCATCTAGGTCAAATCAGATATTCTTCAAATGAGACCTTGACCTATAGGTCTACATAGACTAATTAAGTCGCGTAACCCCATGGTGTGCTCTTTCCCGTGTATAAACCTTAAATATAAGTCTATGATAGCGTTTCGATTGACATACTTCTGTTGTCGACGTTGTGAACGATGTGTAGGTCTTCCTCGACCGTGGTGCATTGCGCACAGGTGGTGCTTGTGGACAGGATGAGAAGCGTCGCGATCAACACCGAGAACCAGCGCAGGTGAAAAGAGCGCTTCTGATGCTGCTGAGTGCGCATGGACCGAGACATAGGAGCACCCGAGAACACCATACCAGAGGAGTACTGTAAAGAACACTAAAGAAAACTCTTTTGATCTTTTATAGGCTTTAAACCACAAGTTCATTACATAACAGTAAGGTTAAGTAAGTCTGTCAGTAACTCTGTAGAATACATACATACACTGTGTATTGGTTTGTTCGAGTGAATTCACAAACTAAATGAGTAATAGGGAACAACTGAACCTCAGTAAACATACATAGGCTGTTATTAATCTGTGTTCTGAAACCTGTCATTTTCTCACTAAACCAATTATAACTCTGTTTTCCCAAACAGGGTGTCAGTCTACAGCCTGCCTATTTTCACGAAATTGCATTATACCAGAAAGTATGTTAAAACTACTTATTCACTTCTACATTTCGAATAATTAAAGAAAAAAAAAACTTACCCTTTATGTTAGGATGCTCACACTTCAGATACAGGTGCTTTAGAGACCGCACTTTTCAATTTAGGCAGATTCACGAAACTAAAGCTGTGGCTTTTATATATCTCAGCTGATCTGTATTATAACATGCTCAAGGAGGCGTCAGATCCTGCACACACTCACACACACTCTCACACACACACACACACACACACACACACACACACACACACACACGCATACACACGCACGCATACACACGCACACACGTAAACTTCCCCCGTCGCATCTGTTTTGTTTTTTTTCCTCTACCATCCTCCCACTCGTGTTCTACATTGTCTATAACCCTTAAAAGGACATGAGAAGATGGGAGAGAAGCTTCTCCCGACACGCCTGATCACTCTCCATCACCGAGTCCGTGACCAGCGACCAGACGGGTAGAAGTGTCACATACACGTAGCCTACAAGTTCACCTCATCTTAATTACTTTACATATAGAGGACATAAAAATATAATTACCGTATTGTCTACATATTTAAATATGCTTGTGCGATTATTGTAGTGGTCTCTCCTAACGAATGGATTAATGAACTGAATAATTAATCAGTGAACAGACAGCAAGAAATTCAGTTGCCTTAACAAATGGCTTCCAATGGAGTTTACACTTGATTTTTACATGCTGGAGTGAAAAAAAAATAGTGGACAGAAAAAACAAACGAAGTGCCATTCAAAGACTTAAATTTCACTTGCCTCTAACACAGCAAGTGTGGAATAAACTCTCATGCACTCTCACAAAAAAGAATTCACTTCAGAAATGTGTCCAGTGCGAATTTACATTAATGGAGCCAATAGAATTCCATCAGAAGGAAAATGTACCAAAGACTCAAACACACATGAATAATATATCCTAACACATAAAATCAGAATGTAATCAGATCTACCCACTTAAACACGTGCTGTCTTTACTCACTGAAGAACTTAGAAATTACCCAATGGCTTGATAAAACTGTCAATGGGCATGCTAAAAGGGGAGCAGCACTTTTCCCATTTCAATCCCTGTTTTTCAGTGCAGCTAGGCTTTGACCTGGTGTGATTAAGGTGTCAAGTCAAAATCAAGTCACTCCAGAAGTCCAGGACATCATCCATGTACATTAACATGATGCCAGTCATTAAGTGTTGTAGTCCAGCCTCTGCCTGGTACTAAAATGTCACAAGAGTATTAAAAAAGACCAAACAGTAAATGTATCCATTGATGTTGTTATGATCTTCTTCTCCTGGTACCCATAGTGGACATCTCCCTGGGGTGTGCAACAAGCACCTCTTTGAGCGCAGAGAGCAGATATGCATCTTGAAGGTCACATTATTCAACCTCCTGTAATTGCAACAAATGTGCACTGGCCATTCAAGAAACTTCTGTCAGTCACATATTCCAATATTTTTAATCACTTGAAAAATGGGTGGGTTCAAACAAAAATGTTCCATGTTCTAAAGGTGAAATGTTGTTTAACACATCTAGAATATAAATATGAGGAAGTGAAAGCTGAAATTCTATCATCTCATACTCATCTATTGAATTCAAACCCAAACGTCTTCAGTGTATAACAAAAACAAAAGAATTAAAAATATATTCCAATACTTTCAAAGGGGACTGTATGAAAACTATTTTAAAGATGCAGGCCTCTTTTTCTCTGCTGTTGTCATTGTGCCGCCGTGTGTTTGAGGGACAGGTAGTATTTACACAGTGTAATATGGTGTCATGATTCCCCTCTTGAAGAAGGAATCCACATGCCCAATGTGGACATTTTTGACATTTCAACCACATGTATTTTGTTATGTTTCTGTCTTTTCTCTGCCCCGTTTTTGTCATTGGCTAGGCTGTCACGTGTGCTGTATTGCCCTCAGCTGTTAGGAATGTAGAGGCTGATTGTGTTTGTTTAAATACCGCGCACCTCCCAGCACACGAGGCGGATTATTGAAATTGTAACTGTTTAGATAACTTTAGAATGCTTACTATAGATTACCATAGTCACAGTTCATGTTACATTTTCTGTTATGTTTCATGTTTTGTTTCGTCCAGGTTAGTTTAGTTTACGCTGGGTTATCCGCTCCCAGTTCATAGTCTTAGCTTATGTTTCATGTTTCATGGTTGGTATATCGACCCCGTTGTTCCGAGTCTTCGACTTCTGCCTTGCCCCGTATTGTTTTGTTTGCACAAGCGCCTGACCTTTTGCATTTTCTTGGCTTTCGCTTAAGGATTACGTTTTTTGGATTTACTGCCTGCCTCTCTTAATAAAAACAGTTCTAACTGCAATTGCATCCAGCCTTATCTCTCCTCCATCTCCTCCATCAAGCTCTGCGCACGCCCAAGCCTGCTGACCAAGTCCCGCTCATATCCAAGCCTGCTGACCCCGCTGACCAAGTTCCGCCCATGTCCAAGCCTGCGGACCAAGATCTACTCATGTTCAAGCCTGCTAACCACGATCCGCTCAAGCCAGAGATTAACCTGGCGACTTCAGAGCTCAAACCTGAGATCCACGAGGTGGGATCACCTGCCGAGCTCCAGCCACAGGTCAACAGGGAAGCCCCAGCTTCAGAGACCCAGCTGGAGGTTAACCTGGCAACCTCAGAGCTTGAACCTGAGACCCTCAAGGTGGGCTCACCTGCCGAGCTCCAGCTAGAGGTCAACAGGGAGGCTCCAGCACCGGAGATCCAGCCTGAGGCCTTCTCCCACCCTCCCTCCCCTGTAATGGCTCTCATTCAGCCTTCCTGCTCGGCTGTGGACTTCGCTCTGCCTTCCTGCTCGGCTGAGGTCGTCTCTCTGCCATCCTGCTTCACTGAGGGCATCTCTTTGGCTCTATGTTGCGCTGAAGACGTCGCTCCACTTCTTTGCTGCGCGCAGTGGGTCACTCCCCCTTCCTGCTCCGCGGAGGACATTGTTCCTTCCTCATGCTCCGCGGAGAGCTTTGTTCCTCCAGTGGGCCTTGCGGAGGACCTCGCTCCCCTCACTGGCCTCGCAGAGAACCTCGCTCCCCTCACTGGTCTTGCAGAGAACCTCGCTCCCCTTCATTGCACTGGCCTCACAGAGAACCTCGCTCCCCTCACTGGCCTCGCAGAGAACCTCGCTCCCCTCAGTGGTCTCCCGGAGACACACGATCCTTTCCTTGGCCTCGTAGGGGACCTCGCTTCGCTTTCCTGCGCTGCTGAATACGACGCTCTGTTTCCCTGCTCTGCTGGGGACTTTGCTTGGCCTGCCTGTATGGCTGTGGTCGTCACTCTGCCTTTCTGTTTCATTGAGGATGTCGCTCTGCTTTTGTGTGCCGCCGAGGACGTCGCTCCTCTTTCCTGCACCGATGAGTACTGCGCTCTGTTTCCTGGCTCAGCGGAGGTTGTCGCTCTGCCTTCCTGCTCGGCGGAGGTCGTCGCTCTGCCTTCCTGCTCTGCGGAGGTCATCGCTCTGCCTTCCTGTCTCACTGGGGTTGTTGCTTTGCTTTCCTGCTCTGCTGTGACTGTTGCTTTACTTTCCTGCTCTGTTGTGACTGTCGTGCTGTTTCCTGCACTGCCATGTGCTTCCCTCTGCTTTTTTGTTCCACCAGGTCTGCGGTGCGGTCTCCTGGCTCTGCTTGGGACAGTCTGCCCAGGGGGCCGGGGCTGCCTATGGATGGGGATGTTTTGTGATGCTCCAGGAGTAGCACCTTTGGGGGAGGGGGTTCTGTCATGATTCCCCTCTTGAAGCAGCATGATCAAGCGCGAATGCACGAGCACCTGCATGCCTGATGTGGACATTGTTGACATTTCAACCATGTGTATTTTGTTATGTTTCTGTCTTGTCTCCTCCCTGTTTCTGTCATTGGCTAGGTTGTCATGTGTGCTGTATTGCCCTCAGCTGTTAGCAATGTAGAGGCTGATTGTGTTTGTTTAAATACCATGCACTTCCCAGCACATGTTGCGGATTATTGACATTGAAACTGTTTAGATAACTTTAGAATGCTTACTATAGATTACCATAGTCACAGTTTATGTTACATTTTCTGTTATGTTTCATGTTTCGTTTCGTCCACGTTCGTTTAGTTCACGCTGGGTTATCCGCTCCCAGTTCATAGTCATAGTTTATGTTTCATGTTTGGTATATCGACCCCGTTGTTCTGTGAAATCGACTTCGACTTCTGCCTTGCCCCGTATTGTTTTGTTTGCACGAGCGCCTGACCTTTTGCATGTTCTTGGATTTCGCTTATGGATTACGTTTTTGGATTTAGTGCCTGCCTCTCTTGATAAAAACGGTTATAACTGCAATTGCATCCAGCCTTTTCTCTCCTCTGTCATGATATATGGTCATGGTCGCCTTCCAGCTTGTTAGCGATTTCCCAATGGGTTCTCTCTTTCATGAAAATTTTACCTTGGTAAAAGCTTAATTTGAGCCGGATCGTGCCGGAACAGGATCCGACACCTCCGAACTTTTTTATATATGGATCCGGCACCTCTGCATCTGGTTGTTTAAAGTCTCATGCAGGAATATTTTCAAAACAAATAGTTTTAGTTTTTAATTCACCAAAAGTAAAATAGAACAACAAAAAAAAAACTGCAATAAAAATGCTCATCTCTTATTACCATTGCTCAATTATTGCTAATAGACAATCAATAGCCTCTTTCACATAATGTAAACATTTCAAGTTCAAAGGTCACCTGAATTCGTTGTAACGAAACAAAGCTTACAGTCATGTAGCATGCGCTGTAGAATGTGTCACACCTCCAGGGTTCGAGTCCCGCCGGGGTCATATTCTACCCGTGCGTCGGGGGTTTCCTCCGGGTACTCTGGTTTCCTCCCCCAGTCCAAAGACATGCATGGTAGGCCGATTGGCGTGTCTAAAGTGTCCGTAGTGTATGAATGGGTGTGTGAATGTGTATGTGATTGTGCCCTGCGATGGACTGGTGCCTGATGCTTCCTGGGATAGGATCTAGGTTCCCCATGACCCTGAAAAAGAGTAAGCGGTAGAAGATGGATGGATGAATGGATCGAGCATTTTTTAAGAACACAAACAATGACAGTGAGAAAACGGAGCAAAATAGTAAAAAGGCAAGCGTCCACAAGAGTGAGCGGCAGCAGGTCGCTGACCGTTCCCATGACTAGCAGTAATAATGCTAACCTGATTGTGGAAGGTTTTTAGAAGCATTTACGAGGTTAATGTTGTCAACTTGCATATGGCTTTGAAAGTGAGATTGACTGCCAGAATTAAATCGAGTTAACGGCCCATGCAATTCAGGCTTTTAGGGAGTACAGGGATTCAAATACACAAAAAGTTCCAGAAGGACTGAGGCAGCTGATGGCTACTGTGAACACCATACCACGCGCATTTGTCTCATTTGTAGCTCACAGCATGAATCCCTTCTCATCCCCATCATCACATATCTGATGTGTTTGAACATCATGGGTCCACCGCTTACAAAGTTCAATCCCGAGGCATTTGTGCGCTCATGGATACATAAGAGACACAGGGAAGAGGAGGAGGACACTGACATGACCGTTTGTGGAATATTTTGTGTTAGGTAAAACGCATTTTTCTACGGAGCCCCTGAGATGTTGTAGATTTTATCTCAAACCTGATTGTTTCTGTAGATAAAGCATTAATCGTCTGTGATTTTAATATTCATTTTGATAACCCGGAATACCCACTATGTCTGTGGTTAGATTTTATGTAATTAACAAAAAAGGTTGATTGAGTAATTTCTGTACTAACAACAAAAGTGATATTGCATAAGATAAAAAAAACAGCTCAGCCATTTGTTTCAACACTTTGTAGAGCTGTAGAGTACATTTCAAAATATTATACTAATTTATTTTTTGTGTGTGTGTGTATAAACAAAACGCATGCAACCATAAGACAAATAACAATTAAACTGTACTAACAGCTTATGTGACATGTTTTGAATGAGAATAAACCTAACCGCTTATTGGAGAACTGCAAACCTATTTGAAAAGTAAATGTAAAACAAATTAATAATATATGGGCAATTTAAATGAAATGTTCTCCAAAGACTGCTGTTGAATGTAATTGAATGTTGAATGGAACACAAAAAAAGAATCTTCACATAGATTGTTACCAACAAGTTTATAATAAGTACAGGCTGTCAAGTTCCAAAAAGGTGATTATGATAACTATGAACTACCGTGTTTCCCCGAAAGTAAGACAGTGTCTTACTTTCTTTTTATCCCTAAAAGCCCCACTATGTCTTACTTTCGGGGTATGTCTTATATTGGGAAAAAATTGTCGAATTTTTTGTTTTAACCATAAAATTAACATTTATTAAC
>JAFFST010022670.1:2115-17769 GCA_022414735.1 Noturus placidus | reverse complement strand
GGAGGTTAAGTACCTAGGGGTTATGATTAGCAAGAATTGTGCTAATGGAGAACATTCCAACTTGTAAAATTGCAGGAATGAGAAAATCCTTAAATCATTGGTCATCTAGACACTTATGTATTTTGTGCAGAATCCTCTTGACTGAAACTGAGGGACTAACCAAACTTGTACATTTATCTCAAGCGTTGTACCATATTGTCAAAAATATCGGCAGTTTTGATTTAGTGGTGAGATGCGATTCGGATCTTGATTTAAATTCCTCTGACAGTATTCAATTTTCATAAACAAGTAATGTTATTTTTGAAAATGATATTTACCAATAATTTTCCCCCTCGTAACTCCACTCTTTGGAACAATAGGGTGGTCGTAGTTTATAGAAAGTCTCTGATTTAAAAGCGATTGGTATAGCAAAGATATTATTCATGATTTGTTAGATGCTAATGGTATCTTATAAAGATTTCACTAATACAAAAGGGCTGTGATGAGATATGTAATGCTGTGCCCACTGGACTGTTAAAAATAATACAAAGCAGTAGTTCTGAACCTTTTTTAGCCAGGGGCCTCTTTACTTGAACAAAAGTAAAGATTTACTTGAAATAAAGTTGTCTGCTTTGGGTTGGTCTGGGTTCTTCCGACCTCCCAAAACACAGGCTGGCAGGAGAATTGTGGGCGGCTGTGGCTCAGTCGGTAGAGCGGTAGAGCGGGTTCTCCACTAATCCACTAATCGTAGGTTTGGTGGTTCGAATCCCGGCCCGGGTGATCCCATGCCGAAGTTGCCCCGAAGGCAAGCTAGCACCTTGCATGCAGCTCTGCTACCATTGGTGTGTGAGTGTGTCTCATTAGTAAGTCACTTGTAAATGTAAAAATGATATTTCTGTAAAGCTGCTTTGAGACAATGTCCATTGTAAAAAGCGCTATACAAATTGATAAATTATTAAATTATTAAAATTAGAAGTGGCTAGTCTAAAGTCACAGCGACCCAGACCAGAATAATGACCTTACTGGAAATTAATCAATTAATATTTTGACTATTTACTGTCGTCGTAGCACTTTCTTTATCCATGAACTTTCCACTCATAGAACACGTTTTTAATAAAATTGATATAAGATATAAATTTACATTATTTATGGCCCTACTTGTTTTTGAGTTATTGAGGTTTGGATTAAACCAATTCATGTCAGTTGCCCAGTCAAATAGATGAATAAACGTAAATTTACAATATTAAATATAATAGCTTTGATAATGCTGGGTTGTGAGTTTAAAGTGGGGGCTGCCAGGGGATATCGGGGGGGGGGCAAAACAATTTGGTGTGAAAAAAATAATTGTGACTCTGACGCGCACACACACACAATCAATACCTAATGTAATGTAAAGATGTAAGATGCAATTATTAATAAAAAAGGGGGATATATTCCAGAAGTATGCATTTTTAATGTGTTTTAAAGACCTCTTGCAAAAGGGGGACCTCGGTCACATGTTGGTGATATTTTGCGGGCCTTGCCCTGGAAAGTTTGGAACTCCTGAGCTCGATCACTGGTTTCACACTGCACATAATTAATTGAGCCATAAAGTGCAAAAAAGGTGATTAATGGTCATGTAGGGCTGAAAACATACTAATACTAAACTTGAATTGAATTTTCAGAAGTACAGAGAATGGAAAAAAGTAGACAAACCTTTTCCCAGTTTATATAATTTAGATAATTACATAAATAACTACTTTCAAACATGTTGTGTGTTGTCCAGTTGTTTTGGTCCCCAGCTGTTATTGCTTTCTTCCTCAATGAAACATACCAAAAAAGAAAATGCACCAGGGTTTGATTAAGCTAAACATTGCATATGTGAAATACCACCTTTATACTCTTCAGTAAGATACAGTGAGGTGATGTGCTATTTTGTTTTTAGCATTGTAGTATGCAGTATAACTGAAGATACTATGGTACTATATTTAATTATAGTGGTGACAGTGGTGGCTTGACAGTTAAGGCTCTGGGTTACTGATCAGAAGTCCCAGCAATGCCAAGCTGCCACTGTTGGACCCTTGAGCAAGGTCCTTAACCTTCTCTGCTCTAGGGGGCGCTGTATCATAGCTGACCCTGCGTGCTGACCCCAGCTTCCTGACATGCTGGGGTATGTGGGGAAAAAAAATAATTTCACTGTCCTGTAATGTATATGTGTCCAATAAAGACTCGTATCTATCTATCTTATTAGTATTTGGTACGTTGAGATGGCAGGCTCCTATGATTTTGGATGTGGACATGTTCCAGATTCTATAATCTTACTTCATTGTGGTGTCTTTTCCCTGCAGAGTCGTGCGAAGGCCCAAAGCAAAGAAGGTAGATGAGTATGACAGTGACGATTCTGCCTGCTATAAAAATGAGGAAATCCCAGATAAGGTAAAGGTCTCACAGATCGTCTTGAGGATTTTGTGGATAACTGTGTTGCTCTGTGCGTAATGTGGAATGTCAGGATTCAACTTGTCTTAACACCACTTTGTGTTTCTGTCATCAGAGATCATCCAAGAGTGTGCAGGATAAAATCGAACGTTTCCACAGTACAAAAATCTCAGTGAGTTGCTCTTCACAGATGTGTTGCTCTTTCATTGTCCGAATTTGACCATTACTGACATTTAAAAAAAAATATATATATATATATATATATTTGTAGAATCTTTTGGCTCAAGGTGTGCAGCTGGACAGTGAACGAGAGGACGAGGCTGATGAGGTGATGATCTTTGACTGATTTATTAATAATTGTTCATTGCACAGTAAACGTATTGAGATGTGCTCTCTGATCATTCGTGGTGTGTTCAGGAAGAGGTGATGCCGCTGACACTTGAGGACTCGGATGATGAAGAGGAAGAGGAGAGTAGCAACAATGAAGAACAAGAAGAGACCGATATGGAGAGTGATCTGGAAGGAAAAAGAGATGATGGTAAGGCATGATTGTTGGTTGAATTGTAACATTCACTCATTTTTCAATTCATTATAACTGTGTATTATTTTCAAACAGGTTATTAATACCTTTTTTCTGTTTCAATTTAATAGATCTGCCAAATGACATGGCCTGGGGGAGCAAGAAGAGAATGTACTATGACACTGATTATACCACTAAAAGTATGTGTTTGACTGTACATGCTTTACACAGTACCTAGAAAGACTACATGCTGCACACACAGGTTTTGGTGTTAAAGCTTTCTGAAGCAGGATTTAAAAACACTGGTTATTGGTTTGTTTGTAGAAGGAAAGCCGTTGGAGGAGGTCGAGGCAGAGGATAAGGAGGAAGAAGAAGAAGCCAAGAACATTCAGAAACGATTAGCGGCCAACCTGAGTGAGGAAGACTACGATCTGAACCTGCTGCAGGTGCATTTCATTTTCATGATTTATATTTTTTATTGATTCTTATACACTTTTCAGAGTACAACAAAATATATCAATACAGAATCAATATTTTTTTAACCCAGTAACAGTCCCTCCCCCCACCCAGGAATGTTTACATATGATTCATTTATTTATGATTCATGTACATGTGATTCATGTCAAGTCTCGTATTATTTTCATAAATCCATACAGAATATCTATAAAGAAATTAAAAAAAGGGGGGGGGGGTTAAAATGGATTGTATTGACCATCCACCTCTCCTTAATCTTAATCTACCTCCAGGGTGCGAACATCCTTGAAGAAGGTAATAAACTGTTGCCATTTTCCCAAAAATGAGTCTCCGCTACCTCTGATGTTATACTTGATTTTTTCCAGCTTCAAAAAGATCATTAGATCTTTAAGCCAGACTGATATAGAGGGGGGTCATTTTCCACCTTGATTGGATCTTTGTAATGTAGTATATAGCATCGGGCTCCTGGACTTACACATTGCTTATCGTTTTCATGATCTGTCTTCATGGTCTTTTTTTTTAGTCTGGTTTCTATGAAGGTTTGTTCCTCATGACATATCTGCCCGTCAGTCAAAGCTACACTAACCAATCGGGTACATATGTGAGCTCATGTACACAGACGAGAGTGTACAGCTGCCCATGGCGTGGCATGAGCAGCGGTTAAGAAATATACTATTGTTTCTGTAGTAACAGCTCATTCACATGGACTTGAATCACGGATGCTCAATGTAATTCTACTATCTTTCCGGTCGATTGGGCACCCCTGATATATCGTCGTTTTTATTTTACAGTGCTACTTCAACTGTATTGTTAAAAAAAGACAGTTGGCACAAAGCAGCACAAACGAATGAGACTATTTCGGATTAATTTGGAGCATGTGGGGGGGGCTGAGTGATCTCAGAATGACATATAACTAATCTGTTAATATCTCCTGAACGAAAGCAGCACAAATGAAAATGTTTACAGCACAAACGTAGCACAAACGAATAAGACTATTGTGCTGATGTTTTGTGTTGGTGGGGGGGCAACTTCACGCAGGTTGACACTACTGCCAGAGCAGTGTTCTTATATCAAATAAAATCAGTGGATATAAATGTGATGTATTATCTCTTGTCCTTCAGGAGTTTGCAGTAGAAGTGGAAGCTGAAAAGACTGAAAGGACTTCAGAGAAGGAGCAGATGATTGTTAAAGACCTAAACACAATGTCAAAGAAAGAGAAGCTCAAACTGCTGAAGAAGGAGAGTCCAGAGCTCCTGGAGCTCATTCAGGATTTCAAGGCTAAGGTAGAGTTTTAGAGTGGTTTATATTAATTAAAAGATCATTTGCAGTAATTTTACTTCATAGAAAGCATGGCATAGTGTATTAAAGCTGGTTGCCTTCTTATTTATTCCGTTTTGTTGCATTTAGCTGACAGAACTGCAACACGAGATCGAGCCCATTGTGCGGATGGTAAAAGATGGACAGATTCCACCCGGAAAGGTGAGGATTGGTGTCTCAAGCAGAAATCGATGAGATAATCATCGGGATTGAATTCCCCAAGAGTAGCTGTGATCATACAAAATATTTCTTTTTGCTCTGAACCTCAGCACATTTTACATGTAATGCTTTGGAGAAACGGCCAAATTCGAACAACGTTTTTAGATCAGGTTCCACTCGACATCCTCGGCCTTGCCACAGTTAAATTAAATGTTGAGAAACAAATGTAATCATTATTATTATTATTGTTATAGACAGTTGAGGTAGTTTTTGCATATCAGCACCAGTGGCACTTTATGGAGTGTACTTTTTATTATAAATAAATAAAACCTAGGTGAATGTATACATCCAGTTTGTATTTCCTGTAATAATTTTATTTTTATTTTTTTCCCAAGGGAGCAAATTACCTCATGACCAAGCAGCAACTTTATCTTAAGTAAATATTCAATATTTGTAAAAATATATATTTTAATAATTTACTTAAGTTTTCACAAAAACATATTTTGCTATTTTTTCCCCAGCTATTGCACAAACATTAGTTTTTACCTGCTTTTAAAAGCCAAGCGAATTCAAGCACATAACCATCCAGTGATTGAGAGATTGGTGACGTACAGAAACGTAAGTATAGATGTTATTTACAGTGGTGCGTCAAAGTTTGTAAATGTCTATTTCTGCATAAATATGACTTCAAACATCATCAGAAGTCCTAAAAGTAGCTATAAAGAACTCTAACAAATGAGACAAAAATATTATATCTGGACATTTAATTATTGAGGAAAATTATCCAATCTGTGAGTGGCAAAAATATGTGAAACTTTGCTTTCAGTATCTGTTGTGACCCCGGTGTGCAGCAATAACTGCAACTAAACGTTTGGGGTAACTGTTGATCCTGCACATCGACTTGGAGGAATTTTAGCCCATTCCTCAATACAGAACAGCTTCAACTCTTGGATGTCTGGGATGTTTCCTCTAGAGCAGTGGTTCCCAAACTGGGGTATGCGAGGGGGTACGGGAGCAAAATGCCGAGATTTACTGTTCATTTAATTCCGCCTCACTATACAATATTAAATTTCTAATTCATGTTCTTCTAACGCCCAAAAATAAACTTGTGCCCCCTCTAGTGTTCAAACAGCAATGTTCTAAAGGTCAAATACATTTACATTTATTCATTTAGCAGACACTTTTATCCAAAGCGACTTACAAATGAGACACACTCACACACCAATGGTAGCAGAGCTGCATGCAAGGTGCTAGCTTGCCATCGGGGGCAACTTAGGGTTCAGTGTCTTGCCCAAGGACACTTCGGCATGGGATCACCCGGGCCGGGATTCGAACCACCAACCCTACGATTAGCGGATTAGTGGACAACCCAATCAAATGATCCTGTCTTTCGTGGTCAAAACTGCACCAATTCACAGTCATGCGTCAGTGCGCATCTTACCGCCGGTTATTTATCACCAGCACACGGGTATATGATAAGTAATAATATCATACAATAAGTAATAGCTCGTACCATTAAATTGGAGAAGTAGCTACAAAGATTTCGGCCCACAACCACAGCAAGCACTGCTGACCCACAGTCCTCTGCATCCATAGCAAGCGTAAGTGTACCCAGTACTACTAGCCTAGTTCACACTGATACAGACAGCAGTGTAACTGAAGTTGAAAGCCACATCATCTTCACCATCAAAGAGGCACAAATGTGATGAGAGCTATTTCTTTGGGCTTTACATACGCTGGCAGTGAAGTAAACCCCAACCACAGTGTGTATATGTGCAAATGTACTCTTTCATAACTGCATGAAATCAGCATTTCTGTGCAGATATTTAGAAACAAAGCACATGAAAATAATCGTTAGTTGCAGCCCTACTTTCCTCACATGAACTGCTTGCTTCAGGTGCTTACGCAACATTTCTTGTGTTGTGTTGTGAAGATCAGACTCTGATAGATTTCTCCTGAATTAAGATCAGGACTTTGAATTTGACCATTCCAAAACATCAAATTTATTCTTCTTTAACCGTTCTCTGGTACAACGTGTGCTGAGGGTCGTTGTCTTGCTGTAGGACCCACTTTCTCTTGAGATTCAGTTCATGGATCCGAATTCGCTGGTATAATTCAGAATTCCTTGTTCCATCAATGATGGCAAGTAATCCCTGCCCAGATACAGCAAAACCGGCCCATAACATGATACTCCCACCACCATGTTTCACAGATGGGATAAGGTTCTTTTGCTGGATTGCTGTGTTTTTCTTTAAACACAGTGCTTCTCATTTAAAACAAAAAGTTATATTTTGGTCTCATCTGTCAACAAAACATTTTCTATTAGGCTTGTCCACGTGATCTTTGCTCTCCAAAAGGAACAGTGCTGCCCTTTTGTAGGTTGCTTGTCACTTTTTCCTTGCAACCCTGCCATGCACACCATTGGTCAGTGTTCTCCTGATGGTGGACTCATGAACATTAACCAATATGAGAGAAGCCTTTATTTGCTTAGAAGTTACCCTGGGTTCCTTTGGGACCCCGTGGACTATTACACGTCTTGCTCTTGGAGTGATCTTTTTTGTTCTCCACTCCTGGGGAGAGTAACACTGGTCATTAATTTCTTCCATTTGTACTCAATCTGTCTGAATGTGGATTGGTGGAGTCTAAGCTCTTTAGAGATGGTTTTGTAAACTTTTCCAGCCTGATTAGCAACAACAGCTCTTCTTCTTTTTTTTCCCCTGAGGTCCTCAGAAATCTCTTGTTTATGCCATGATTCACTTCCACAAACATGTGTTGTGAAGACTCTGATAGACTCTGATAGATCCCTGTTCTTTAAATAAAACTCATTCACATCTGATTGTCATCCTATTGGTTGAAAACACTTGTCTCTAATTTCACCTAGGTTCACACATTTTTGCCCTCAGACATGTAATAATGGATCCTTTTCCTCAGTAAATAAATATCCAAGTATAATATTTCTCATTTGTTTTATTGGATTCTCTTTCTTTGTCTACTTTTAGGATTTGTGTGAAAATCTGAAGTTTGTAGATAATTTTTTTTGTCAAGTGCATGATAATACATGCTTATTTATTAGTTAGTTTGTTTGTTTGCTTTCATAGTTAATCAATGAACTAGGAGCTGTTGATGCCAAACTCTCCCCTCAACTGCGTCAGCTGCTTTCTGAAAGCCAGGAAGAGAGAGCAGCTAAAAAACCACAGAGCAGCAAAAAAGACAAGCGTGAGGTAAGAATTTTCTTTTCCCATATAGGGTCAGTATTGAAGTGTCAGGAATAATTGGCTACAGTGCTCTGAAAAAAGCCCCATCCTGATTTCTTCTGCTTTCGTATACTCATATTAATACTAAATTGTGTCAGACATTAAAACAAAATCTAAGATAAACAAAGGCAACCTGAGTAAACACACAATACAGTAATTAAATGAGTGTTATTTATTGAAGCAAAAAATGTTATCCAATACCAACTGCGCCTGTGTGAAAATGTATTTGCCCCATTACTAATTCCCCAAATTTACAAAACTGCATTCCTAATGGGGTTCAGCTGGACTAGACACAACCGGGCCTGATTTCTGTAAACCCTGTTCAATCACATCAACAGTTAAATAGAACTTTTTCAACAGCATGAAGTTGGTTAAAAGTTCTTACTCAGTAACACACTGTACCAAAATTAAAAGAAATTCCAGAAATGATGAGGAAGAAGGTGATTGAAATACATCAGTCCGGGAAGGGTTATAAAGCTATTTCAAAGGCTCTGGGACTCCAAAGATCCACAGTGAGAGACGTTATCTCCAAATGGAAAAACTGTACAGTAGTGAACCTTCACAGAAGTGGAACCTTCCAAAGTTCCTCCAAGAGCACAGCGACGACTCATCCAGGAAGTCACACAAGAGTCAAGGACAACATCAAAGGACCTATAGGCCTCTCTTACATCAGTAAAGGTCACTGTTCATGACTCCACTATCAGAGAGACACTGGATAAAAATGACTCCATGGAAGAGTGGTGAGGTGAAAACCACTGCTAACAGAAGACTTGTCTGAAAACACACCTTGATGATCCTCAAACCTTTTGGGAGAATGTTCTGTGGATTGATGAGTCGAAAGTGAACTGTTTGGAAAACAGGAGTCCCGTTACATCTGTCGTAAACACAGAATTCCACAAAAAGAACATCATACCTAATAATAATAATAATAATAATAATTATAATAATCTATATTTTATAAAGCGCCTTTAAACAGTCAAGCATGGTGGAGGAGGTGTGATGATGTGGGGATGCTTTGCTGCTTCAGGGTCTGGGCAACTTGTGAATAATTGCATGAATTCTGCTCTCTACCAGAAAATTTTAAAGGAGAGGTCTTTAGAGATCCAAGGGGGATTCAGGCCATAAGTTGAAGCTCAAGTGTAGCTGGATTAAGCAGCAAGACAATGGTCCAAAGTATAGGAGTAAATCCTAGTCCTAGAAGTAAGTGAAAGACTGATCTCCAGTTATCAGAAGTGTTTGGTTGCAGTTATTGCTGCTGAAGGTGGAACAACCAGATTAAGTTTACGGGTGCAATTAGTTTTTCACATGGGTGATAGGTGTTGGGTTTTATTTTTTTGCTTCACTAAAATAAATAAATCGGTAAATAAAAACTATTGTGTGTTTACTCAGGTTGCCTTTGTTTCAAGTGGTATTTCGTTTGAAGATAAATATTTAGTATGAGAGAGACAAAAAAATAGAAGAAATCGAATACTTTTTCACAGCATTGTACTTGAGTTTATTTCTTCTTCATAGATATCAAAGGTGGCAGATAAGCAGGAAGCTGAAGAGTCGGACTTGGATGAAGAAGCAGCCCTGCTCTTCTACAAAGGCATCGAGGAGAGACTGAAGCTAAAGAGAAAGAACAAGAGGCTGCCGGAGGACGGGTGAGAGATTGAGAATGATCATCAGTGTGTTCTGGAAAGAATAAACCGGGTCAAAGACCTCACTGACAAGATACACTGGGACTCTAATTGTGTGTAGGTTAATGATGGAGCAGGAGGAGGCGCAAGAAGAAGCAGAGATGGACGGAGAGGCTAAAAGGGGCATTACCTACCAGGTACAGTGAAACTGACCGTGGAAGAGAAACAGCCTCAATTTGGCCCTTGTTCTAAACATTCAGATATTTTAAGGAGGCATGACAAGTTGTAAAATGTTTGGTTGCTGTTGTATAATATCTGAAAATATCCGTCAGTCCCTACAGGATTTTGCCGAGTTTCTATGTGATTGTTGCGGACAAAAATACTCAATTTTGCTTTTTGACGAATTTGTGGAGTTTTCTTTTAGTATTTTTTTGCGAAAGACCACTCGAATTACACAAAATAGTTTTTCACGGTCGTTCACAGTGATGTTTGTTGGTAAATGAGCTGTTTGAGCTGTGCACGTGAATTGAAGAGGGCTTTGGCTAAATGTGTGTTGTGATGTCACATGATACATCTTGGCCCAAGTCTGTGTACAATCTGTGGTAATTTTGAAACATCCTGAAGGGACTGATGAGTGCACACAGAGTTGGACACACGGGGGATTTCAGAAACAGGTTTATTATTCCTTCAATCACACATGGTCAGCTAGATAGACGTAGGCAATGGGGGTTATTGAGAATCAGATGGGCCATAGTAATCGGACATCATGAAGTACAGTACTAGTGAATGGATGCTTCAGTTTCATTTAGGACATCTGTTTATCTCTGCTTTGTCGATGGGTTCCTCATATAGACACCAGAATTTGTGGTGCAGGGCGCACGGTGGATTAGTGGTTATCGGGTTCGATTCCCACCATGGCCCTGTGTGTGCACCCCGTGTTCCCTGGAATAGGCTCCAGGTTCCCTTATTCTATTCTAATTATAAACAGTAAATGTACATTTTGTCCTCAAATATGTCATATTTTTTGCTTGCAAAGATGGCCAAGAACAAAGGACTCACTCCAAAGAGGAAGAAAATTGACCGCAATCCCAGAGTCAAACACCGAGAGAAATTCAGACGTGCCAAGATTCGCAGGAAGGGTCAGGTACGAGTTCGACACGAAAACTCACTAAAAGTATATAACATGATTATTGTCTGATTCTGAACACGAGATGACCCGTACATCTGTTTCAGGTTCTTGATGTTCGGCGTGAGGAGACGAGATACAGTGGAGAACACTCTGGAATTCGTGCTGGAATTAAAAAGAGTACCAAGCTCAAGTGATCAGTCCAGTTGTTATATCAAGCAGTTAAAAAGTCAAGACAATACAGTTTGGGTAAAATCAGGTGTTTATTTGCGAGCCATTTGTTATGATGTGTACATCCATAAAATAAAAAAATAATTCTGAGCTGATTAATCATGCAGCAGTAATTATCGTTCCAGTTCAGTGATTTCAGGACTGATTACATTCCCTTCCTATGCTGATGTCTGGAAAAAGGAACACTGATATTTGATAAACACTCTAGAAATTATATTTTTTACAACCACAAGCTTCTATTGTAACCTTGCACATTAGCATGCAGTTATCTTATTAAAGATCAGTAAATGGGTACATGGTGCAGGCTTGGGAATGTTTTCTCATCTAGCTGGTGGCAAGTCATCTTTTATTACTCTATCCAAAATGGCCAACGCCTCGGGATGATGGTTCTAGTTTTTCTGAATTTAAAGGCGAGTACAAGTCTGCATTTTCCACTGATCTAGAACCTATACTAGAACTATTTTAGGTGAAGTGAAGAACAGGGAGTTAAGAAGCTGCTAACACGCTTCTAACCTTTCTGGTTTATGAACTGAGTGTGTGCATGTGACAAATTCCTTACAATCTTTTCTTCAATTTCAACTTCTCGCTGAGCTTCCTCATCAGTAAGGACCAGTTCTGTCTGGGAGTCTTTAGTGACGACGACAACGTAACCATGCCGTGTGTCTAGGACATTGGCCACGACTGCCTGATGCTTGTAGGTGTCCAAGGCACCACGAGCTCGCTCCAAGAGGATGGATGGATCCGTTTCCAGCTTGAATGAAATAACAAACGCTTTTGGGGCCCAGTCCTTCACCAGTGGTTGAAGGATTTTGGGTACCATTTTCATGCTTATCTGAAAGGCCACAATCTCTGGTTAGAAGTTTAAAGATCATCAGACATGACAAGAAGATGAACATTTTTTATAAGATTCTGTACCTGTAAAGGTCCATTGGAGGATTGTATTTTGTGCTCCGGCATTTCAGAAGCTGGGATATAGAAATCGGAAACCGCCGCAGCCAAATAAAACATGGCTTTGGAACCTTAAAAAAATATAAATGCAATTTATTTTAACCTCAATTTTTGAACTTTACACTCAAAAAAAAAGTGTAGTAAACTATATTTCCTAGGCACTGTCCTACTCCGGTTTCCTCCCCCAGTCCAAAGACATGCATTGTAGGTTGATTGGCGTGTCTAAAGTGTCCGTAGTGTATGAATGTGAGTGTGTGTGTGATTGTGCCCTGCGATGGACTGGCACCCTGTCCAGGGTGTACCCCGCCTTGTGCCTGATGCCTCCTGGGATAGGCTCCAGGTTCCCCGTGACCCTGAACAGGAGTAAGCGGTTGAAGATGGTTGGATGGATGGATGTCCTACCCTTATCTGTACCTATATGTATCAATCACCTGTAAATGTACACTTACTGTCCACTTTACATAAAACAATCACAATTAAATATGTAAAATGAAAACGTGCCATATACCACTTTTAAAGGTAGGAGCTTCAGTTCAAGTTCATATCAAATCTCAGAAATAAGACAGCGTGATCTGTGACTTTGATTGTGGCATGGTTGTTTACACCAGATAGGCTGGTATTACAGAAACTACTGATCTGGGCTTTTCACACAACAGTCTCTAGAGTTTAGTCTCACAGACTGGAACACCAAACTGCTGAGCAGAAAGACATCTCAGCACGCGCAAAACATCCAAGCACGACATGGATGTGCTACAACAGTGGAAGACTAGGTGTAGGTGAGTCTGTGCCAGTGATGCCTCAGATTTCTGTTCATGGCTGAAAGTAGTGCAACCTGATATGGCCTGATGTTTTGTGCACTCTGAGATGCTCTTCTGCTCACCACACTTGTAAAGAGTGCTTATTTCAGCTACTTTATACTTCCCATCAGCTCAGACCTGTCTGGACATGATGTTTGATGTGGACACTAACTAAAGCTACTCAGCATGATTTCATGCATTGTGCTGCTGCCACCTGACTGCTGATTGGAGAACTGCATAAATGAGCAGGTCTTCCTTTTAAAAAGAGACTGTGTGTGTGTATATATATATATATAAGTGCCCGATGCTCCCTGGGATAGGCTCCAGGTTCCCAGTGACCCTGAAAAGGAGTAAGCGGTTGAAGATGGATGGATATGGATAGATATATATGTGTCTTATTTTATATTGGACTTAATTAACTTTTAAATAAAAGCTTTAAAGGTACAAAAAGTGTATGCTTGAATGTACTCCTCCAGCAACAAAGAATGGTACAGTTCAGAACGCTTTTCCCTTTCGACTGTATGTGGTGTGTGCGGTTATTTATGTCTACCTATTGAACTGAGAGCTTGTGCTGCAGCTTTGAGAAGGTGGAGATACTCGGATAAGGTGCTGAACTCCACTGGAAGAAGTAACTCTGCAGATTTCACTGCCTGGTACCGCTTCAGGACCTCTGTGATGTTTGGCAGCTTTGTCTGATCCACTGTGACCAGACCAGTGCCCTCCTGAACGGTGTCTAATGTCAGACCGTCCAGCAGGTTGACCCCTGTGTATAGGCGTGTGTAGGGGTACAGAGAGCGCTGTCTGTGCAGGAAGATCACAGCATACCCCTGAGAGAGAAAGTACTCCGCTGAGGAGGCTCCACGCCGGCCACTGCTGAAGTTGTCGAGAAAGCGTACCGTCCTGGATTCAAGAGGAACCTTGGTGCCTCCTGAAGTGATGAGCACGACCATGCGACCTGCAGCTCCATGATGCTTTGCAAACACCTCCATCAGACTCCTGACCTTCTCAACATGAGCAGGGACAGCAAACTCCTCACTCAGACTGCCTGCAGGGTCACAACTCGCCATTGGGGTTTACACCTGCGTTGTAAAAGGACATGGATGTGGGTTGAGTTTACACACTTCCAACAATTCAAATTCTAACATTGAACTTCTCTTGCTTTATTTACTAGAAAGTAACCGCGCACATAGTCTTACGTAACTGGAAACTGTTTACCCCTAAACCAACTGTTCTTACAAATTATGTAAAGCTACACATTAACGCGTTGTGCGGTTATTTTATATGGAATAATCTTACTTTGTGTGAACGTGTGTTACCGGATCACCACAACTAACTCTGTCAGAAGACTTTTAAAGGTTTAAAAGCTGACCGCAATTCCACTTCCGGGTTAACGACACGTGTGCGAATTGGCCTGTCCTGATTGGCTTGTTGTATGACGCGACAAGGAAGTTCAAAATAAAAGTTCATGACCCCCCGGTTAATCTTGCCTTTAGAAAAGTAGTCTTTGTACATATTGTTCATAAAGGAAGAAAAACATTTGCGAAAAATACACACACACACACACACACACACACACACACACATACATATATATATATATATATATATTTCCCAAGTGCTCAAATCCAACCGCTGTATTTTACTCACTTGCGGAAAAAGAGTAAACAACACACCAGTATTTACCACATACCAAAGGAAGCATTTCGCCATTCAGTATAAGGAAAGGGGGAAGTGTTGTTCCAGTAAATGTTACCCACAACTCCATGCCATCAGTCTTATACACGCACGAATATTGGGCTCCAGCAGTCAGATACCTCCAAACTGCAAATAATTATATGCCGTCAGCCCACTTCTCACATTGGGTCACTTTATTAGGAACACCCTACTAATACTGGGTTATCACCTCAAACTAGTCTGGACATTCTCCTCTGACCTCTTTCATCAACAATGCGTCTCAACTTACAGAAATGCTGTTCAATTAATTTTTTTGTTTTTCGCACCGTTCTCTATAAACTTTGAAGGTTGTTGTACAAATACAAAAAAACAAAAACAGCCTTTTTTGGCACCAACAACCATCCATCTTTTATCCTTTTCAAGGTCACAGGGTCACAGAGGGAAGAGACAGAGAGAGAGTGAGAGACAGAGACGGAGAGAGAGGAGAGAGATGGGAGAGGGGGAGCCCAGGGCCTCCAACACTAGGAGGCGCCCGACAGGATTCTCATTTGCATTTTAAAAATGATGCATAGGGGTCGTCCATATATTACATCATCAAGGAGGTGGGGGTGGGGGTGAAGGGTACGATGACATCTGATGATGACGGGGGGGGGGTTCACGGACGTGATTACGTCATCAATGTATTTGCATCTTCCCCGTGTTTAGTGTCACCACTGTCACGTTCATCATTTACTTATTTACTTACTGAAATATTTGCAAATTGCCAAAATAACAAACAACAAACAGAAATACTGACGGCACACGCACTTCCTGTGGAGTATTATACGTGTTATACCCCACAGGAAGTGCGTGTGACGTCAGTATTTCTGTGGTATTTTAACAAAGTACAAAATATTAGGAGATAATTCCCGACCACACATGGCAGCCCCAGACCCCATAGCACTATATAAAGGAGGATGATGACGTCATCATTGGGGGAGGGGGGAGGTAAAGGGCCTGATGACATTAGATGACATGGGGGGAGGGGGGTTAAAATGGCTGAAAATTTGATTACATAATATATGGACGACCCCATTTTGGTCCAGGTAATTATCCGTACATAGAGCAGCGTGGACAGACAGACAGACACACACACACACAC
>JAFFST010022647.1:11065-23810 GCA_022414735.1 Noturus placidus | reverse complement strand
GAGTGTGTGTGTGAGTGTGTGTGTGTGTGTGTGTGTGTGTGAGTGTGTGTGAGAGAGTGTGTGAGAGTGTGTGTGTGTGTGTGTGTGTGTGTGTGTGTGTGTGTGTGTGTGTGTGTGTGTGTGTGTGTGAAGAGGGTTGGATGAAACAGCTGTGGCCGGGATGGATTGAGGGAGGGACCAGACTCAGCTTGGCAGATGGATGGAGCGGCAGGCCTTTCTTTCATTCCTAGCCCCCTCACACTTTCCTCTCTCTTTTCTCTCAATTTCTCTATTACACTTTCTCCCTCTGTCATCTCATGAATTATAAACCTTTCAAGCACCAGCTTTGCAGAAATGGTTGCATTTTTTAATTGTACATGTGTTTTACTGTATGTGTGTTCATCTATCATTTGGTAAAGTTTTTTGTGTAATCCATCAGCTGCACTTCTGGGCTGAATGTGTTCTTATACATGAGTTTACACTTTAAATGCCTATATGAAACTGCAGAGAGGACATTTACTGTTATAAAGTGAACACAGATTTATGTCTATGGTCAATGAGACAGTCCAGCACATTACAGTGGCTACTGAAAGGTTTTTTATTTGATAATTTGAATCAATTTAATTTCTGTGCCACAATGTGATCTGCTTCATGCTATGACATATCTGTGGTGACCTGCTCCATGAAGCTGACCAGTCCATGATGTCACCTGCTTCACATTGTGACTTGGTGTGACCAGTCCTGTTTATGGATCTGTTTCATGGTGTGATCTGTCCTTGTAGTGATCTCTTTAATTATGTGATCTGTCCTTGTAGTGATCTGTTTAGTGATGTGATCTGCCCTGTGGTGATCTGTTTCATGGTGTGATCTGTCCTGTGTGGTGATCTGTTTAATGATGTGATCTGTCCTGTGTGGTGATATGTTTGATGATGTGATCTGTCCTGTGTGCTGATCTGTTTCATGGTGTGATCTGTCCTTGTGGTGATCTTGTTCATGATGTGATCTGTCCTGTGTGGTGATCTGTTTAATGGTGTGATCTGTCCTGTGTGGTGATCTGTTTAATTATGTGATCTGTCCTGTGTGGTGATCTGTTTAATGGTGTGATCTGTCCTGTGTGGTGATCTGTTTAATGGTGTGATCTGTCCTGTGTGGTGATCTGTTTAATGGTGTGACCTGTCCTGTGTGGTGATCTTTTTCATGATGTGACCTGTCCTGTGTGGTGATCTGTTTAATGGTGTGATCTGTCCTGTGTGGTGATCTGTTTAATGGTGTGATCTGTCCTGTGTATGGATCTGTTTAATGGTGTGATCTGTCCTGTGTGGTTATCTGTTAAATGGTGTGATCTGTCCTGTGTATGGATCTGTTTAATGGTGTGATCTGTCCTGTGTGGTGATCTGTTTAATGGTGTGATCTGTCCTTGTGGTTATCTGTTTCATGGTGTGATCTGTCCTGTGTGGTGATCTGTTTAATGGTGTGATCTGTCCTGTGTGGTGATCTGTATAATGGTGTGATCTGTTCTGTGTAGTGATCTCTTTAATTATGTGATCTGTCCTATGTGGTGATCTTTTTCATGATGCGATCTGTCCTGTGTTGTGATCTGTTTGATGATGTGATCTGTCCTTGTGGTGATCTTTTTCATGATGTGATCTGTCCTATGTGGTGATCTGTTTCATGGTGTGATCTGTCCTGTGTGGTGATATGTTTGACGATGTGATCTGTCATGTGTACAGATCTGTTTAATGATGCGACCTGTCCTATGTCCTGTCCTGCCTCTCTGCATGTTGGCTTGTTCCATAGTCTCACCTGCCCTGTAGTTTCGTGGTGAGCTTTGTTCCATTGTGTGAACTGTACCGTTGGCTCAAACACAAATATTATATTCAGAATTATCTGTTCCTCAGTGTGACACAGTGTGTCCTGTCTTGTGAGTTGTTCTACATGGTTTACCTGTTACATGGTGTATTGTGTTCCATAGTGTGACCAGTCCTGTGGGGTGATTTGCTTTATGGTGTGACCTGTGAGATGATTTGTTCCACAGTGACCTGATTCACAGTATTACACTTTGTGTCCTGTCTTGTCTTGTTCCACAGTGCAACCTCTTTTGTGGTGTCACCTGCTTCATGGTGTAACATGTTCCATGGTCCTGTTCTGCAATGAAACCTGCTCCATGGTGTGTCCTGCCCTGTAGTGCATTCAGTTCTGTGGTGAAATCTCTTGTATAGTGAGAACTCTCATTTCACCTGTAATCTGTCACATGAGATGACCTCTTCTGCTGTGTGACCGCTTATTGACCTTTCTGTTGCAGGAACTGAATCTGCTCCATGTTTTTTCTCAGCTAGGACTTGCAGTGATGGGCACAGGCACAAGTTGCTGGGAAACCAAGCATTCAGAGCTAAACAACTCATTGCTGCCAGACAGCTTGAATCAACTTGTACTGGTGTCTGTGTTTTAAATGTCCTCATCTGCCACACACCCACAAACACTGCTAGTGCTCTGACTGCATATGTTTCTGAGAGAGGACTCCATTGTCGACTGTGGACTTGTGCTCTAAGTCTCACCAGAGGCTGAAACAGTACAATGTAGGCTCTGTGCTTAGTGTTGTAAGGGACTGAGTAGGTCTTTCTCTGTCCTCTTTTTTTATTTTCCTAACAATTGACTGGTCCTCTACACATTCACATGGACCTTCAAACTGTCACAGGGCAACTCTGAAAACTGACAGGGGATCCAGTGCCTGATCTGGCATTGAACCAATATTGATCCCCAGTTGCTATATTAGCATAAATCTAGCTAACCCAGGAAAGTAATTGTGAAAAAGCGATTAACCATAGTGAGCATTGCTAATTGTGGAAACATATCTAATGACATGCAAGATTATGCAGGCATCGGAAGAAGTTTAGCTACTAGGATTACTAAGTCATTCTATTACCTGCAGTAACTACTCAATCCTGGTCAATGCTATGGTGGATCCAGAGTAAATCCCAGGGACACTGGGCATAATGTGGGGACACACCATGATTACTGTGCTACTGTGCTAACATGGGTAGTAACTAATATATATAAAATGTCTGATATTAACATTTTTAAAATGAGGTAACTTTAACATAGATACCATTGGATTGGTCATGAGATCAGACTCAGTATTCTTCCATCACAACAACCTTTGTTGTTGTTCACTGTAAGAAGATGCCACATTTGCACTTGAAATTTGCAATAAATAAGAGCAGATTCCTGACCAAGGCCAGGACACCACTCCATATGCAAACCTTTCTTATTTTGTTTTTCAAAGCTTTATACAGCTATTAGTAAAGCCAGCCCACAATTCCACAAATATTTTAGAAAAATTATTCTAGACCAGTACAATCCTCTGATGGAAGTTTGCATTTCTAAAAACTGGCCATTTATTTCTGCAAAATGTTTGTGGAGAGTATTGGGTAATATCTGCAATGCAGTTGGCTGGATCAGTGTCTACACAGAACCTGCCTTCAATTATTTCCAAACAACAAACAAACGTAGTTGAAGGGAAAAGGAAGGGAAAAGTTTGATTCAGTGTGATCATTAAAACCGTAGAAACACTTGTGAACATTTTAACAAAATCATCAATGATGATCAACAATGTTATATTTTACTTTCCAATGCTACCTTTTATCTAATGGATCAACATACATACATAAATGCAATTATATTGGTGGCATTTTTGAAACTCTGAATTATTATTTTTTGTCATTGCTGAATTCGGGAGTTCCTTCTCGAGTACTTGTGTGATTTGACGGTCTGCTTAACCCAGAGTTCAGCAAGTGACATCATAATTACACCATGAACAGTAAACATAATAATAATAATTTAATAATTTATCAATTTGTATAGAGCTTTTTACAATGGTACATTTGTCTCAAAGCAGCTTTACAGAAATATCATTTTTTCATTTTTACATTTACAAGCGACTTACAAATGAGAGCACATTCACACACCAATGGTAGCAGAGCTGCCATGCAAGGTGCTAGCTTGCCATTGGGGGCAACTTAGGGTTCAGTGTCTTGCCCAAGGACACTTCGGCATGGGATCACCCGGGCCGGGATTCGAACCACCAACCCCACGATTAGTGGATTAGTGGACAACCCGCTCTACTGACTGAGCCACAGCCGCCCTGTGGTAGCTGTGGCTATGGTGGTAGCTATGGTAAACATAGTAGCACATCTTACCTTTAAATGAATTATGCTGTATATACTGTATAGTATTTGCTTTAGATCAATCAACATACAGATATATTCACTTGTTAAATTTACAACACTGACTATACAGTTCACTGTTTTGAGGAGGAAAATATACATCACTCATCACAGTTAGTTGCTAGCTTGTTGCTAACAAAAGCCAACCATGGAGGTGTTTGGGGTTTTTCCCCACTTTGTAGCATGAAAGTACAGATGTCTCAAATGAAGTCGTAATTGTGAGATCCACTTTGGAAGTAAGTCGAATGCAGCATTACTACCTATAGGACCAGTGAATGGATGCAAATTAGGTAATTAATAGTCTATATGTATAATGCATTTCCATGATCCCAAAACATTCCAGTGTGATTTTGAGCTTCACTCTTTCCGACCTTTGTCTTGGTAATGAAGCCTCACTTTGCTGTTAGCGTGCAGCCTGGAGGATGGGCTTGCTGGAGGCCTAAGAGGAAAGCTATTGATTTGAACAGGAGGTCATGAAGGCTGACAGCTGCAGGGGGGAGTAAATCAGCCTTGTTTCTGCTGGAGGAGGGGTAGCTTTGGGAAGATTCAGGTAACTTACCTTTGTGTGTCCAACAAATGTCCTTCAGGAAATATTAGCATTAGGTACATGGCTTTCTTTATAGACCCTTAAATGCAGCTATGGGCTTTCCAAATTTTGGTTTGACACTGGAATTAGAAATCAGAAAAGTACAAAAGTACAGTGTGAATTATTAAATTGTTCTTTAATTGTGTCCAATACATTGTTTTGTTTGTCCACTGACAGTGATTAGAAGTGAAACTACAAACTGGATATATATTTATCAAATTTACTGCACATTTAATACAATGTAATATAATTATTCAAATTTTCCACTCAGACTTCCAGAGTTTCAGAATTTAGTAAAACAAAAAAAAAAAAAAAAAAAAAAAACAAAGATAAAAATAGTATTCTCTCTAAAAGAACAACATATGTGGCAAACTAATGAACGTCCTTTAGGAGTATATAACATCCAGACATTGATGTTTTACATGTGTAAAATCAAAACACATTGAACATAAAAAATATGTGATGAATCACATACTGAATATAAATAATTGAAAAGCAGTTGCCATGAATTTGACATGTGATCATATTGCCCATCATGTATTGTGGAACAGACTGTGGACTAAAATTAAACTCTTTGTTCAAGCACACTATAGGCTTGGCAACAAATGGGAGCTACAAACCAGGAAAAGGCCACATACTGTAATATACAGTCATGCGAAAAAAGAAGTACAGCCCTTGGAAATTGCAGGCATTTTTTTTATTTATTTTATTTATTTATTTATTTTTTGCATATTTGTACAAGTAGACATTTGATCCTCTTTGAGACAGTGCCTATTAATAAAGTTGATACACTTTATCAAATTATACATACAATTGACATTTTATAGTATTTTTCACAGTTTAAATTAACAAAAACTGATTAGTCATATGAAAAAATAAAAACACCCCTACATTTATCCCACCCTCAAATCCATAACATTGTAATCAGGTGTTCAAGATAGAGAGTATCCATCTCATATCTCGTGTCTGCTGTTCCCGTTGTTATTGAGGTGTGTGTCATCATGCCAAGATCTAAAGTGTTGTAAGGCCTTCAGAAAAAAGGCTATGGATGCCTATGAGTCTGGCAAGGGATTTAGAAAGGTCACCAAATTATTTCAGATACATCATTCCACTGTAAGGAAAATAATCAACAAATGGCGCAGATTTTAAATGACTTCCAATTTGTCCACGACTGGCCGTCCCAGCAAATTCAGCACAAGAGCAGACCTTCTGGTGCAAAAATAAGTCTCCAAGAACCACAGAATTTCATCACAGGATCTGCTAGTGCATTGCACAAATTTGACCTGCATGGGAGGCGTGAAATGAAAAATCCTTTGCCAATGAGCATATAGGCATTGACCAGGCCTTTTGGAATAATGTGCTCTGGACAGATGAATCAAAGATAGAGTTGTTTGGCCCAAGTAGCAGCAGACATGTTTGGCGCTGACCAATGATATCTTTTCAGAAGAAGCACCTCATACCAACTGTGAAGCACGGTGGTGGAAATGTTATGGTTTGGGGTTGCTTCGCTGCCTCAGGGACTGGACAGCTTGCATTCATTGACTCAACTAGGTATACCGCATCATATCAAAGAGTGCTTGAAGATACTATGAGGCCATCTGTCTGAAAGTTGAAGTTGAACTCAAAGTGGACTTTTAAACAGGATAATGCGCACTTGCAAATCCACCAAAGAATGGCTCAAAAAGAAGAAATGGAGAGCTATGGCATGGTCTAGTCAAAGCCTGGATTTGAATCCCATTGAAATGTTGTGGGGGGATTTGAAATTGGCAGTATATGCAGGAAAACCCTCAAACATATTACAACTGAAAGAATATTGCATGGAAGAGTGGTCAGAAATTCCAGTAAGCCTGGTGGACAATTATGCAAAATGCCTGCAAGAGGTTATTTCTGCTAAAGTGGACAATACAAGCCTCTGAGGCCAAGCGTGTACTTACTTTTCCTCAGAAGAATATTACATCTCTTGCTATTTCTGTTGAATAAATGATTGAAAATTATTTTCCTTGTGATTTTGTTCAAGGACATCAACTTCATTAATAGGCACTGTTTCAAAGATGATCAAATGTTTGCTTGTCCAAATATGTCAAAAAAGACAACAATTTCCATGGAATGTTCTTATTTTTTCACAAGACCGTATGGTAGAGGATCACTATCATTTTGGGGTTGTGCTGCAGAAAGTGGCAGTCCTGAGCTCAAACCTAGACTTGGCCTGAGTATAATCTTTCAACAAGATAATGTTCAAACAACAGAGAAATAGCTGTGGGAATGCAAAATTATTGCTATAAACATCTCCACAATTGAACCTTTTCATAAACCAGTGGTTAGAGTCAAAATCCATATGAATATAAAAATTAGATTATAAAGTATCTTGAACTGTTCGGCATGGGGAAGTGTGTTCCAAGATCCCTCTTAAGAAGTCTCTAACCTTGTCAGACATTTTCTGCACAGGAGGGCTTATTAAATATTAATGGTCAGGGTACTGATCACTTTGAAACCAGTGTTTCGCAGAAAATAATTCTCACTGCTTAAAATGTTTTATGTTTGAAAAAGTCTTGTGTTTAAATAAATCTGTTGAGTGTCCTCATATGTTTAAGGTAGAATATTACTAATTATATTTGTTATTCCATTTTTACTAATTTTCATGAAGGATGCCAATAATTCTGGTTGACTATACATATTCGGATTTGAGTGAAATATGAGACTTTCTTCTTTGGTTTTAATTTTCTGTACATTCTAGTTGTTTACATGCAGCAGTGCCCCCTAGTGCATGTGTTCATATTATGTCTACCTATGTTGGCAGACACCTTTGCAAATATCTGCTCACAATGTCTGCACGTGTTCGCAGATTGCAGACACAGAATCAGAAGTATAAATCAGCACTAGGTCACCGGTGCAGTAAAGGAACCCCAGGGGAGTCTCCAACTGAGCTGATTGAAGCACTGCAGGGATTCAAATCTAGGATGTCTTTTGTACAAGACAGGCACATTAACCAACTAAGCCATGGTGCCACAATAATGCTTAGACAACTACACCACTCTGGAGCTAATGCTAGAGTCTTTGGGCAACTTTTCACTTCAGGAAAAATTATTACCAATTCAAGTGAACTAGGCTAGTGTGGCTGGATTCTTTGAATTTCTTATGAATGAAGTTTTAGTTAAAAACAAACAAACAAAAAAGAAATGCTAACCCAATCCCTAATGCTAATTTCCATCCATCCATCCATTTTCTGTACTGCTTATTCTGCGGGGAGCCTGAATCCCATGAACCTGAAGGGCATAAGGTGGAGGACAGCCTGGACAGGGGACCAGCCCATAGCAGGGCACAATCACACCCACACACCATGGACAATTTGGATATGCCAATCAGCCTACAACACATGTCTTTGGACTGTGGGAGGAAACCCCAAAAGCACAGGGAGAACATGCAAACTCCATACACAGGACAAAGGCAGGAATCGAAGCAAACATGCTAACCACTAATCCACCATGCCCTGTATAATTCTAAGTTTATATATTATAACTTTTCATACAAATTAAGTTATGAAAATTATCAATTTTAAAATGTATGCAAAATTACGTGTTCATATGTAGACATCATAGTAAATGCAGTGATTTCTGAACTAATTCGGAAACATTTTCTACATTCTACCTCATTTTCAGAGAACCCAAACTAAAGGGTTACCTGGTTGCATGAGCATCATACAGTGAAACGTGAAGTGAGAAATGCTTTGAGAATCCTTCCTCAACCTTTACCCAAGGCCTTTCTTCTCATTATTGGAGTAGCAATCCAAGGAAACAGGGAAGGAGGATGACGTCATGAGTGTCATTGGTAATTGCTGGCGGCAGCATCACATGTGCCTGGCTAAGAAATTCAGCTGCCATAGCTAACGCAACCATTTCAGTGATTAACGGTCTCACCGACCCCATCAAACACCCAGGCACTCCACTTCTTGCTTGATGTTCCTTCTTCTCCCTGATATTCTCTCCCTCTCTCTCTCTCTCTCTCTCTCTCTCTCTCTCATCTCGTCTCTCAGCTGGCTGGTTTGTCATTTTAGCATGTGTGTGTGAGAGAGATTTGTATGTAAGACAGTGTGTACAGGAAATGACTGTATTTGTCAGAAAGCATGATGGACCATGTGTGCATAGTGTGTCTGATTGGTGTTCAAGGAAGGTGCTATTCATTCAGTGGAGCTGCATGGAGAATGCTTATGTCTCTGTGGTCTCTGTGAAGGTGTCCTTGCCATTGGCTGAAAAGTACAATGGACTGCTTACCTTCAGCAGTCAACACATTCCGTCCTCACTCCATCTCTCCATATCTTTCTAGACACTAGATACAACACACATGCGCACCTTCATAAATTTCTGAAAATAAAGCCGGCTATGTGCATGTAGACGTGAGAGTGGAAAAATACCTGTTTTTCTCTGCCTTGTGAAACTGTGCTTCTGCACCAGAGAAATAATGGTATTTGGTTCTGTCTTCAGCCACGTTTGTAAATATTGTTAACTCACATGGCAGAATGTGCGGCTCATGGCAATAAAGTGAAGAAATAATTGTAAAACAAATGCTATAAACTACGAGATGGAGCTACATCACTACTGGTAGACTGAGATAATGTGAAATCCAATGAGTCTATACATTTATGCTCAGATTTTGCACAAAGTCTGGATATGAGATCCTCCAAATCTTTTTAATATTTTGTTCTTTAATTTTATTTAGTCATCTTCTTAGAGAAACAAGATATAGTATGACAAATATTATCATAGTTTATGAAGGAATATTCAGTGGAGAATAGGAAAGGCTGAAACACTTTGACTAGTTGGAACTGTAGTTATAATTGATAAATTATTATAATTACAATTAAAAAAGGGCGCATGGCTCAACATTTTACAACACTACAACTAGAGCATGAACCTGCTGAACTACAGAAACCAATCTTCAAACAGAACTTTAACAAATACACCATTATATCATTAGAATGACATTCATCAGTTTGTATAATAAAATTTGGATATGTTAAATAAAGAAAGGCAGGATGCTGCACATAATAAAATACATATGTAATCTAATAACCAAATACAGCCTAGTTTTGAAACAAAATACCCAAACTAGCCAGGTCTGACTGCATAACCTTCTGCTTACACAATAAAGTATAATGTTTAAACTAGGGCTGTTATTCTATTAAAAAAAAAAAAAAAAAAAACTAACTAATCATACATTTTTTTGTGATTAATCGTGATTACTCGATTTTTCTTCGTAAGACTGAAACTTGTAATAATGGATATTTAAATGTTAAATCACAGAACTAATTTAGAATCACTACAAAGAAAGTATATTTAAATTTACACACTATTGTTTAATAGCAAGGGCGCACGGTGGCTTAGTCTTTAGCACGTTCGCCTCACACCTCCAGGGGCCAAGTGTGTGTGAAGTTTGCATGTTCTCCCTGTGCATCGGGGGTTTCCTCTGGGTACTCTGGTTTCCTCCTCCAGTCCAAAGACATGTATGGTAGGCGGATTGCATGTCCAAAGTGTCCGTAGTGTATGAATGGGTGTGTGATTGTGTATATGATTGTGCCCTGCGATGGACTGGCACCTCATCCAGGTGTACCCCGCCTTGTGCGCGATGCTCCCTGGGATAGGCTCCTCGTGACCCAGAAAAGGATTAAGAGGTAGAAGATGGAGGGATGGATGGATGGATAGATGGATGGATGTTTAATAGCCTCTTTTTGTTTTTACCTTGGAACACAGATTCTTAGAAACTATAAGACATGCAATTCGATTGATTTCTTTCAGTCCATCATCTTCTACTATCTTAATTGGGTGGCAGTTTTTAGCTATCCAATTAGCCAAAGCATTAGTTACCTTCTCAATTACAGGTTACGTTATTCACCCACAAGTACCGCACTCCGGTAATATAGATTGGCGAGGTCCCGTAGCGATAGTTCCGGTAGGGTGCTTTGCTTTGAGGTGATATGTCAAAGACGAATTATTCTGTGGTGATTAAATTCGGCTTTGCAAACTGTGCAGTTTCCTTTTGTTTTCTCTAAAGATCCACCTGGCAACTTTTTAAAGTGAAACTTTATGTATAAAAACTCCTTGTCCTTATTCTTGTCCTTGTCCTTATTCATCTTTATCCTGTATGGTTCAGTTTGGCGGCACACACGTCGTCAGGTCAGCCACTACATGAAGTAAACAAAATGCAGCTGCGTTAATTGCGTAAATTTTTTAAAATCGTGTTAAATATTTCAAATTAATTAGAACAACTAATGCTTTCATTTTGACAGCACCAGTTTAAAGACAATTAACCATCTCCACATCACTAATCCAAGTGCAACACCAGGGTTGTAGGATGCAGCACAATGGCATGTCATGTGATGCATACTAAGAGGTGGTGGCCGAGGTTAATATACTGTATATATATATATATATATAAAGTGCTTTGGCAGACCTTATATAGTCAGTTATGTATATGAATGATGCAGCTATATCATTGTCTGTCTCGATATCTTTATCCATAAGGTGACTGCATGTTGCGCTAGTAAGGATAATTACTATATGATTGTTAGTGCTGCATTTTACTGTGATCTGATTGTTTCCACATAACTTATTTTGAAATAAATCATCTGTCATCATCATGCAGACTAATTAAGGGTGCTTTCATATTTGCTGTTTATGACAGTTGTTTTTAACCCCACACATTTCACAAGTTATCTTTTGTTTAAAAGTTTTTACCTCCTGACTAATTAGGTCGCAAAACAAAAAATGAGTCGTTACTGAATAAGTATAGAGAAATTTATTACATTTATTACATGAATCAAACATAGTTTATTTGCAATATTCATTTCAGTAAAAAAAAACAACAGCAACGACAACAAAACATGAGCTGTATTTATAGCATCGAGGTGTGATGCTCCATCATGTACCACATTATATTTAAAACATTCATGACAAATTAAACCCTGTTTTGAGAGTCAATAGGTAGGAAGATTTTTCTTCTTTTTCTGGTAATTGAATCTAATTGTCCTCTGAGCAGCTACAAATAAAATAGCTTGAGTGTATCCCTTGCTTGTGTCTAGGCCAGGGGGCATGGTGGCTTAGTGTTTAGCAGGTTTGCCTCACAACTACAGGGTTTGGTTGTTCGATTCCTGCTTCCGCCCTGTGTGTTCAGAGCTTACATGTTTCCTACAAGTACTCCGAATTCCTCCCCCAGTCCATAGACATGCGTTGTAGGCTGATTGGCATCTCTAAATTGTTCATAGTGTTAGAGTGCATGTGTGATTGTGTCCTGTTATGGGTTGGCACCCCATCCAGGGTGTCCTGAGGCTTGTGCCCCAAGTCTCCTGGGATAGGCTCCATGCTCTCTGCAACCCTGTGTAGGATAAGTGGTACAGAAAATGAATAGACAGATGGTGTCTAGGCTATAATAATCAAACAATGAGTATTGCAGTGTAGTTGGACATGAAACAAATTTATTGATACTATCACAAAGTTAGCCTGTTACCACAGCAATTTACAAATGCTTACAATTTTTTTTTTTATTAAGGAATAACATTATTTTTCCCAGTTAAAATTCCAGTTACAGTACTATTGCTAAATATCTGCTAACCAAGTTATTTCCTGTTATTTATATGACTTGCGTTATAGCAGCTACAAACAGTCATTCCCTCACGTGTCTCTCTTTGTTCTCTCTCATGAAGTTAATAAAAATGCAGCTTGTCTTGTTACCAAGAAACAACAAAGCCCTCCATCCTGAAGACGTTCCTGACTGAAGGACTGACTGACATATACAACATCATTACTCTGTACAAAAGTTTTGTACAGTGGTGTGAAAAAGTGTTTGCCCCCTTCCTCATTTCCTGTTCCTTTGCATGTTTGTCACACTTAAGTGTTTCGGAACATCAAAACAATTTAAACAATAGTCAAGGACAACACAAGTAAACACAAAATGCAATTTGTAAATG
>JAFFST010022495.1:1602-18195 GCA_022414735.1 Noturus placidus | reverse complement strand
GGGATTCGAACCACCAACCCCACGATTAGTGGATTAGTGGACAACCCGCTCTACCCACTGAGCCACAGCCGCCGGAGATTTAGATCTTACGGACATGATTACATCAGTGATGATTCCAGGCGAATATTGTTTTTGCCCGTTAAGGGTCGTCCATATATTATGTCACCCGGGGGGGTGTACGATGACGTCTGATGACGACATGGGGGAGGGGGTTCACGGACGTGATAACGTCATCAATGTATTTGCAGTGTCACCACTGTTCATCATTTACTTATTTACTTACTGAAATATTGCCAAAATAACAAACAGAAATACTGACGTCACATGCACATACTGTGGAGTATTATACGTATGATATGCCACAGGATATGCGTGTGACGTCATGATTTCTATGGTATTGTAACAAAGTACAAAATATTAGGACCCAGACCCCCTAAAAGTAAAAAAGTAAAAGTGAACATCTAAGATGATGAGGTCATCAGGGGGGGTTGGGTAAAGGGCCCGATGACGTTAGATGACATAGGGGGGAGGGGGGGGGGTAAAAATGGCTGAAAATTTGATGACCTAATATATGGACGACCCCTTAAGAATTATCTAGTGGACACTCGAAGCCTCAAGTCATGAACCATTTTTCAACACCGGCTTCTGAACAGCTTCGACACTTCCTGACGCTTCGTCTCTACATCGCAAGATTTAAGACGGGAATTCCTATAGCAAGGAACAAGACACAAAGTCTTTGTTCTTAGGGTTGTTTCTGTGAAAATACAAAATCCATGTCTCAGTTACATGACGCATATGGAATGAGATTTGAAACATGGTGGGCAAGCTCGGACAGGCATGAGGGTCAAGAGGGTGACGTTGCGAATTTAAAGACATAGCACGGTCTGGGTCGTGGCTAGTAATGGAGAAATATCTGCGAGAAACCTCTCCACCTTGTTTCTTTTAAAATCAATTCCTTTTAATGTCATAGAGCGACACCAGAAAGCCAGTGTTGGTTTAAAAGTCTCTGTGGTGTTTGGAAAGCTTATAATTGTAGAGCTCCTGGCTCTGTAAAACACACTGACGCTCACACAAAGCTCCACGGATCTCTGGCTTTGTGCTCCAGTTCAAGGTCTTTGCTGACAACCCTGCAGGAAAGCATGAAGATGCTTTAAGGCCGGAAGATCCCCTCAGGCCACAGAAACACATGATGACTAAATTAAACGAGCGAAGCAAGCTCATTAATTTGGCATGTTTGTGAGAGGAACAGGTCGATCGGGTTTCGTGGTTTCAGTGACAGGCTCATGATTGATGCCGAGCCGCACACACGGGCAGGGAACGCTCGCTGGGAGAGATGTGATATGATTAATAATTAAGTCAGGGATGTAAGGGTGTGAAGACTCACCATTACAAATCAGTTATACTGTAAGTCCCAGTGAAGGAGGTGTGGTCTCTGCATCGTCAGTCCCAGTGAAGAAGGTGTGGCTTATATATCTGTCAGCCCAATTGAAGGAGGTGTGGCCTGTGTACCTGTCAATGTAAGTGAAGGAGGCGTGGCTTATATATCTGTCAGTCCAAGTGAAGTTGGTATGGCCTGTGTACCTGTCAATTTCTATGAAGAAGGCGTGGCTTATATATCTGTCAGCCCAAGTGAAGGAGGTGTGGCCTGTGTACCTGTCAATATCTATGAAGAAGGCGTGGCTTATATATCTGTCAGCCCAAGTGAAGGAGGTGTGGCCTGTGTACCTGTCAATGTAAGTGAAGGAGGAGTGGCTTATATATCTGTCAGTCCAAGTGAAGGAGGTGTGGCCTGTGTACCTGTCAATTTCTATGAAGAAGGCGTGGCTTATATATCTGTCAGCCCAAGTGAAGGAGGTGTGGCCTGTGTACCTGTCAATTTCAGTGAAGGAAGCATGGCTTATATATCTGTCAGTCCAAGTGAAGGAGGTGTGGCCTTTGTACCTGTTAATTTCAATGAAGGAGGCGTGGCTTATATATCTCTCAGCCGGTTTGGCCTCTACATCTGTCAGCCAAGTGAAGGAGGTGTGGCCTGTGTACCTGTCAATTTCTATGAAGAAGGCGTGGCTTATATATCTGTCAGCCCAAGTGAAGGAGGTGTGGCCTGTGTACCTGTCAATTTCAGTGAAGGAGGCATGTCTTATATATCTGTCAGTCCAAGTGAAGGAGGTGTGGCCTGTGTACCTGTTAATTTCAATGAAGGAGGCATGGCTTATATATCTGTCAGTCCAAGTGAAGTTGGTATGGCCTGTGTACCTGTCAATTTCTATGAAGGAGGCATGGCTTATATATCTGTCAGTCCAAGTGAAGGAGGTGTGGCCTGTGTACCTGTTAATTTCAATGAAGGAGGCATGGCTTATATATCTGTCAGTCCAAGTGAAGGAGGTGTGGCCTGTGTACCTTTTAATTTCAATGAAGGAGGCATGGCTTATATATCTCTCAGCCAGTTTGGCCTCCTATCTGTCAGCCCAAGTGAAGGAGGCGTGGCTGGTGCACCTGTCAGTTCCAGTTAAGGAGGTGGGGCCTATTAATATTAGTCCCAGTGAAGGAGGCATGGCCGATGTACTTGCAGCTTCAGTGAAGGAGGTGTGGCCTCTGTATCTACAAGTTCTAGTCCTTGACTTTATAGTTGTCATGGTTGTAAGACAGCTAATTCTGTTTCTATTTTCATATAAATACTATTTTACTGTTGAGAAAGAATTTTCTTGCATTTTTGTATACGAAAGCTGCTAAGGAAGCACAGTTATCAGGGCAAGAAAAGGAAGATAGGGGGCGGGGGATAAGAAAGAAAAGCAGAGAAGGTGGAACAGACCCAGAGAACGGGGGATCAAGAGCATGAATGATCAGGATGGACAGATGAAAGGAGCGATACACACTTTTAACAGCATGCAAAATGTATAGTGGAGTTCAGAGAGTCTTCTAGAGTCTGCACACACACACACACACACACACACACACACATCCAAAAGTGCTTTTGTAGATCACACCTTGCCTCCCACATCCTTGTACTCCTCTGACTGATGCCTGAGAGTCTTTAACCTTTTTCTCCTCTTCTTTGCGTCCTTCTCTCTTAATCTTCAGTCTCGTTCCTCTCATCACTCTCCCCTTTATTATTTCCCCTCCCTTTCTGTTTTTTGTTCCTCTCGCTGCTTCCCACATCACCCACTCCGCACTCCTCCTCAAGTCACGACACTGAATGTGAACAGCCGCTCTAACGCTCTCTCTCAGCAAAACATCACCACAACAAACTGCCACACAGACACACGGCTTTATAGTAAGAAAGACGAAAGAGAAGGTCAGCCAGCGAGGAACGTATCAGAAAGAGGAGAGAAAGAAAGAAAGAACAGACATGAGCGAGTAAAAGAGAACGTAAAAGAAAGACAGGGGTCAAAAATACAAAAGAAAGAAAGAAATGAAAGAAAAAAAGGAGAACTGGGGCGTGGCCTGTGTGTGTGTCCGTCAGTCAGTGATGTATCACTCACTGGCCATGTTATTAGGAACACCTGTACAGTTGCTAATTCATGCAGGTGATCATGTCAGCATAGCAACACATAAAATCATGCAGATACATCGCATGAGTGAATTTGTGTTCTTAATAAAGTGTGTGTGTGTGTGTGTGTGTGAGGTAGTAGTAGTAGTATACTGTTTCAGTAGTATAGTGTATAGCACTCAGAATCTGATCCCAGTAGATTCACGATTCATCATCCAGGTGCTAAATAAGGGCATCATTTCCTGTTCGGTTCTGACTCAGATTCTGTTGTGTTCTCGCTCAGATCGAGCGACAGGACCGGAAACAGTACATATTTTCCAGCGTGTGCCTTTTTTTCTCTCTAACCCGAGCTCCTGGTATTGGTACTTGCTTCTGAGAGTTGCCATGGCACCCAATCCTCTGCAGTCAGCGCAGCTTTTTGTTCCACATCCCTGCAATCTCTCGCTCTTACCTCCGATTTCTGCTAAAGTGCGAGATCTGTATCTTCCGCCTCGGACACAGAACGGTGTTAGTGTATATTTTAGTAAAAAAACGGCACCGTTCCGATACTCTGGCTCAAGATCGGGCCAATACCAGCAAAAAAAAAAAAAAAAAAAGGTTGATTAGTTAGCTATTAGACTAAAAAAAAAAAAAGAACGAATTCAGTCTGATCATGTAACAAATTTAACTGGAAATATTAGAGAATTGCTTGTAGTGCTAAAACATAAAGTGAAGCAAATGTAGAATTGTGACAGAGTTACATTTCAAGGGCCAGTGAGAGTTTCTGTATTAGACTAAGGACAATCAACAGGAACTACTGGTAAAAGCCTGGAAAGGCATCACAAAAGAAGAAACCAACAATTTCATATCACATCACTGAGTCATAGGTTTGATGCAGTTACTGCAAGCAAGGGATGTGCAACCAAAAATGAAGTGTTCTTTACTTCAAGACCTGTCTGTTCCTATACTTTTACTCGTCTAAAAATGGAGTGGTCTGATACAAAGATAAAAAATAAAAACTCTATTCTCCATCTTTTGATCAAATTAATTGGCCTTGCCGTTCCAATAATTTCGGAGGTGACTGTATGTGGCACCCTAAAGGGAAATGGAGCGTCTCTTTAGAGGAACACTTAGAGGTGGGGGACATGGAACCCCTTCAGGAACCCTTTCCCATCCACTGATCCCTTAAAGAACCCATGTCTAGCATGTAGACATGTAGGGGTGCACGACCGGTCGATCGCAAAGGAAGATCGCCATTCAAAAAAGATTAGGGAGCGAAAACACTGAGTTAACTTTTTTCAGTCTTTTAAAGACAAAACCCAGCTCCCAGTGTGCACATTGATATCATCCACCACGGACAATATGGTCTGCGACATGGGCGTAACCACGCCCCCTCAAAGTTGAGGAAATACCAATCTGTCCCCGCCCCCCAAATATACAGGAGAAAATATTTTCTATATCTATATCGCTTTAATTTTCCCTGCCAACAGATCTGACTTTTCTTCATCCATTATATTTATTTTATTTATCTATTTATTTACGTCTATTCTTTTTTAATATATTCACGTTTGTTAAGGAAAATCGGTGTGTGCGTGTGTGTGTGTCCTCCAATTGTACACTTGGTTGCGCCCAGACTCAACACAAGTTCGGTGATGTATTTTAGCAGCTCAGTCTGTAAGAAATGGAGACAGCAGCTTTTTTTCAGACATGAAGTAACTAGACACCTAAATATCTAGGCTAATGTCAGTTCCAGTTTTTGACCATTAACGGTACATTCACGTGTACTCAAAGCTGCAGCACCATGAACTTCCAGAACCTCGCGTCAGAGCTGGAGACACAGCGGAAGGCTTGTGCGCAGTTTAACATTGCACTGCACCGAGCAGATTGACAGCTGTCAGTCAGAGTTTCACAGACTCTTTGCTTTACTGAAGCCAGTCGCTACTATTATTTCTGAGAGTCAGCCTTTTCCCACATGAAGAGTCCAAATACAATGACTGATCATCATTTGAAGGCCTGCTGGAGGCTGGTTACCAGCAGCTACTGTCCGGACTATGCGATCCTGGCTGATTCTATTCAGTGCTCTTCATCAGAGTAAGGTACTGACCAAAATGTACTGAATTGTAGTGTGTCAGAAAAGCTCATGCAGTTATGCAAGGTACATGAACATATATCGTGTGTATATATATTTGAAGTATACTCAGTATCAAGGGCGTAACCATGTCATGGACATTGGGGGGGGTCCAAGCACAGCGCAAAAATTTCGCATTTTTTATGTAGGTAGATCTTCTTGACTGTTCATGTTAAAAGTAGCTCGCAAGTCAAAAAAGTGTGTGCACCCCTGATGTAGACCATGACTGGTGTTCTCAGTTTCATGTTCCTACCTGCAGTAACTTCATGGCCCGAGGGCAGGTCTCCGTTAAAGCCGTTCTCTTTGGCGTAGGAAGCAGCGGTGGTGGCGTGCGCAGCACCAGGCACGCACGTCCTGTACGGGAAACCATTCTCTCCCACGGGACTGGAGGGGTCCTGGGTTCCTGGCAAAGCCCACTGGGAGGCGCTGTCCTCAGGCTGCCGACCGTCTGCCATCAGAACCGGCGGATGGGAAAGGATTTCGCCTTACTGCTGAAAGACAGAGAAGGAAACGTTCTTAGCTGAAATATGATGCCTTTACATGTGGGAAGATTTACCATGTGAGGTTGGAGGTGAAGCGCTGAAGAAAAATCCAATCAAGCAGAGAGCAGAGGAGTTGCTGGGGGTGATTTAGATGGCGGTGTGCTAATACAATACAATGAAGCCCATGCTGAGAGAAAGGAAACAATCCCAGTGCTTCATAGTCATCTCTTAGCAACTATTCAGCGTCTCACTTTGTTTTCTAAAAAGCGCTAATTGCCATCTCATTTCGTTTCGAAAAAGCCCTAATAGCCAACATTACAATGGTAAATGGCGCACTTATATAGCGCTTTTATCCAAAGCGCTTTAAACTATGTCTCATTCACACACACACACACACACCAATGGGAGCAGAGCTGCCATGCAAGGTGCTAACTTGCCATCGGGAGCAACTTGGGATTCAGTGTCTTGCCCAAGGACACTTCGGCATGTGGAGTCATGCGGGCTGGGAATCGAACCGCCAACCCTACGATTAGTGGACAACCCGCTCTATCACCTACGCCACAGCCGCCGCATACATTGTTAGCTAATGTGTTAATTAGCAGAGCAATGGTGTCAAATTAGCTTGCTAATTACATCCTTGTTTTAAAGCCCATTCAACTAGTATATATTAAACTAAAGGGTCAGCCACTGATAAGATAAAAAAAAAATTATGACCTTTATGTGAAGTGTCCTATAACCATGGCAGCTAACAAGCTAGCATGTTTCACACCCACATGAAGCTAGCATGTTTCACACCCACAATGTTAAAAAGCATGTACTAGCATTTTGACCTGCTTAGACCAAAGAACAAAACACATTTCCTAAGTCACTTCGTTGACTTATATTTACTGTTCAGCCATCAACTAATGAGAATATGCTAATTGCTTCCCTGATGCAGTTGTTGATAGCTAGCTAATTTGCTTCATTGCTGCGAATTTGCTTTCAAAGCTGGCTAGCTAGCTAGCTAGCTAGCTGCAACGATATGTGTTTTATAGAGTAGCAGCAAAACATTGTAATGACTGTTACAGCACATTCTTATTTGAATAATTTGAATATTAATGTGTCCTATCACACATCGTGTCCCAGTAGCGCTGCTCAGTTGCACGATTAACTGAAGAAAAATGAGCATGAAAGAGAGATCAAATGACTATTTCATTTTAGTTTTTCCTTCCCACTCTTTACAACAAACTCCTGTAATGTTTAACATAGCATTGCATTTTGAGGAGCTCAGCGCATGACATATCGGACTTCTGGGATTCTCGGCATGATCGCAAGGATTTCGAGCCGAATCAGCACTTTCTCGCATGCGCCAGAGTTTGGAAGGATTCCCGCCAAGTCCTTTCACACTGATTCCAGCACCGTAAGGAAACGGTCGTCAGCAAATCGCTGAGCTTGGCGCTTTTCTAAGCCTTGCCAATGAAGACGGGAACGGAGAAATGAACAAAGGAATGCGGGCTTTCATCTCTGTGCATCACATCAGGAGGCGCTCAGATCCTGATCGTAAAGATAAGATGTTTTTCCTTCTTTTCCCACACCTCATCGGTGCGGCTCGAGAAGATCGTTAGAAGCCGTAACAGTGTCAGCGATAGTTTATCACTCCCACCTGCCCACAGCCTAACTGCTAGAAAGCCCAAAACAGGACCGACATCTGAACCTACAACATTCTGTAACATCCGTACCCTAAAATCACTGACTCCCCGTACGATCACACTCCAGAATTTTTGGCACCCCTCAAGTTAAAAAACAAATGACTATGACTACGTTTACATGGACAGCAGTAATGTGATTATTGACCTTACTCTGATTAAGATAATAATGTGATTAAGGTGTTTACATGAGTCGCTTTTAGAATACTCCTGTCATGTTCCCATTTTACATGTTATAGATCATTATTAGATTAACGACACACATCATTACGTCACCGCACCACGCCGTCCGACGTCCCGCCAGAATTTCACGCATCAACATACAGTTCGTCTTCGTTATGATACCGTATACAGTTTTTGGTTTATTTTTGAATATTTTTTACGTACGCTTTAAGTGCAGTTAATTATTTGTCATGCTGTACGTGCTAATAGACGACTGCTTGAAGCCGTGGGCTGCGTCTCAAACTGCGTACTTACTGTCTATATAGTAGCTGAGATACATGTATTTTTCCCCATTACAGGAATACGCCATGTATGCGGTTTGGGACGCAGACAAACTCTCTTGTTCACTGTAAAAAGAACTGCCGTGTGTGATCGCGTCCTGACGCAAAATGCGGTGAAATCTCTCACACGACGTTCATCATGTGATTAAGGTGTTTACATGTCTGTAATACACGTCCATAATACGACTAAAACAGGAGTGCTCCAGCTTAATTAGTTTAAGGGAAGTAAAAATTGCTGTTTACATGGTAGATTCTTAATCAAAGTATCGTCTTAATCGGATTAAGAGTGGATTATTGTTGTCCATGTAAACTCACTATAATCCAATTCACGTGCAAGTCGAGTTCCACGTTGTGTTCTCCATAATGGAAGCGGAAATGGAAACTTTGTTGAAAGCGACGGACGAACTCCTGGTGTGTGTGTGTGTGTGTGTGTGTGTGTGGGTCATTCCCCTTTGTCCTTCTGGCATTGCCAGAGAGCTTTCCTTTCATCTTAAAACCTTCCACTGTAAACAAGAAAGACCAGATCTGTCTCACCCTTTCTATTTCTCTCTGCTGGAAGCATCATCCTGTCTTTCCTCTGACTCACTCGCTCACTCACTCTGAGCTCTGCAAGCGCTCATGGCTGCACTTCCTGTCCGATTACAGGTGAATGAATGTATTTATTGTAAATGCTCGTCTGTTGCTGTTAACGAGCCTTCGTTATCATTATAATAGACTGTTCTGTGTTAATTAGCTATTACAGCTAATAAAAGGTTCCTGGTGTTTTAACGCATTTGTAAATCAAGGTTTGTTTTTCGGACACGTCCTCTCTGTTTTTATGACTCTTTCAGGACCATAGAACAGGTCATAACTAGGCAAGGAAAAAAAAAAAAACCCATAATAAATCTGATGTGCTGCAATGTCTCTCTGGTCATAATTAAATCACTTTAACTTCTTGAATGTCTGACACACGCTGCATAGTCCAGCGTTTCGGTCACCTTTAAACGACACCCTCCACAGGTTCCTGGCATAAAACATGGACGTCTCAAACAATCGATCTCAAATGGAGGCTCGAGTGAAGAGGTTGTCTGAGAACAATACGCTGTAGCGAAGTACTCCTCCAACACTAAAAACCTGAATCCATCCGTGCTGCTTCATTAGAATAACATTGACCGAGATGTGCAGGGTGCCGTGCATTGTGGGTAATAAATCTGCTTATTTAATAAGGACGCTTTTATCACAAGGCCAACATAAATCTAAATGATAGTGCTCCTGATATTAAACAATCTGTAAAATACAGTAGGACCTCACTGAACCACCTCACCGATTCGCTCTCTCTCTCTCTCTCTCTGAATACATTCACTTTATAAGTAGCACAAATCAGATTTCATCCTTAATTGTGCTTCGTTTCATTGCTGTGATGTTAATATTTTGGGCTAGATCGGCTACTGATCCGAGAATCGGAGTAATCGAGGGACGTACAGAGATCCTGAAAGGTGTTGCGTGTATATTGTTTCACAAATTTGTATCAATAACATTGCAAACCTGAATGTGAACATAAAGATGGACCAATCTGAGCTTGTAAACGTGAATGTAGTCATTTTCTTCTCTTTCCTCAGTTCTCTCTTATTATCCAGGTCACTTTTATATGCCTTCATAGTCATTGTCTATGCCTTTATAGTCACAGAAATCCTAAATACTTTCGCTCCTAATGAATCATGGCTAGTGTGTTTTGTGTAATTTTTCCTCTTTCCTGAACAGTGCCCTCTGGTGGACACTCTGACCGCCTCCCACTCCGCTGACACGTCCTCCAGGTGCGACAGAGTGTGTAAACCTGTCAGGATTGTGCACTGGTCCAGTTTCAGGTGCGAAGACACTGAATATCCACACTGGCTTACACTGTCAGAGCTGGACATGAAAACCAGTAAACAAAAAGATCTTTCACACTTTTCACAGGTTTCAGGTATCAGAGAAGGAACTCAGAAAAGGTTTTCAAGTTAGTTTAGGAGATCTGATTTCCTCCAAGGAGCACATTAATATGACTGGTGTCTTATTTATCCTCCTCTTAAGCCAATTGCATCCAAGTTAGCGTTCAAAATATAATGAAATGAGCATTTCTAGCTCGAGATTCGAGTCGACATTTATAGCTATAAAAGCCCGCAGCATCTAAAAGAACACACGCATAACAACACGCCAAAATCAGAGTGACATTTTTGGAAGACAAGCCGGGAGACAGGGAGAAGAGGTTGGCATGGCAACCACAGCCCAGAAGCACTCTGAGCCAGGATGTAAACTGTCTAATGGAATTAAGGCACAAAAGTCCAACTCATTTTTCAAACCTGGTAAGAAGTCACTTATTCGTTAATTATCCTATAAGATTTCCAGAGTCTGTTTAAATTTACATATAAGGAAAGGAACTGTAATCTGAACCTTGATGGATCCGCTTCAACTTGTATAAATTAAACTAATATATATATATATATATATATATATATATATATATATATATATATATATATATATATAAATTTATCTGTCAGTTCATGTTATTGTCTTGAAAGAAAGCAATCCAAAACAAATCAATATATAGAAGAAAAATCAGACTAGCCATTCAATGATGACAAAAGTAATGACACCCTCTTAAAAAACCGGGAGGGGTTAGTGTGTGTCTATAGTAGCTGGTGCACTGCAACGCCTAAGCTGCATTACGGAAGATTTAGCACACCCCACATAAAGGAGGTGCACTTTCACCATTTAGTCGCATTTTGTCATTTTCAGCTCTCTGTGAGCTTTGCCTTTTATGGAGTTCTGTGGGCGTCGCTAAATGTAAATCTTCTGCATGATAACTCACGGTTACTGAGTTACCTACGTCAAGATTTATACATAACTTAACCTAAATGAGGCCTAATTACAATAAGAATGCAGTCCAAATTGAAAATAAATGTGGCCAGAAAAACTTACAAGAGAAATGTGTGCTGATAATGTGAGTACGAATCACAGGAGTGGAGTAGATAAGGAGGTGGATTCCACTAATTAGATAGAAATCTGGAACGGTGGGCAGTTTTTTTTAGTGTCAGAAGCGCAGCAGTCATCCAGATGGTGATTAACGCATAAGTGTGACTACAGCAGGGAGGCAAAAATGATGATCTAATGCAAGCAAGATCGAGTGAATTAGTATGACTTTACTCATGTCAAGCAGTGAGTTTAAAACCATAGTTCAGCAAAAATATGCAAGATTTTCAACAAACTCCAAAATGTAGTGGATCAGACAGGGATTTTGGATGTTGAGGATCTAAATGTCCTTCTTTAATTCCGAACTGGAGCTCCAAGCCTATCGATGTACCACCAACTTGTACCACTTTTAGTTGTTGCCTTTTTAATGGAGTTTCTCCCTTCAGGAGGTGGAATGCTCCTCAGTTACGTTAAGGTCTGTTGATTGACTTGGCCAGTTTAAAATCTTGCTTCCCCCCGATAAAGTCCATTGTTGAGTTGGCAGTGTATTTTGGATCATTGTCTTTCTGCATGATGAAGTTCCTTCCAAATAGACTGTATGCTTTTCTCAGCCTATGCGAGAGTGCTGGAGAGGAGACTTCATCCTATATTTGAACCTCAGATTCAGGAGGAACAATGTGGATTCCATCCGGGCCATGGAACAATGGGCTTGCTCTTTGTCCTTTCACAGATATTTGAGGGGGCATATGGGCATGCATATGACCGGATTCCATGGGATGTCTAATGGGGGGTGCTGAGGGAATATGGGCTATCGGGGCCACTTATTCGCGCCATCCGGTCCTTTTATTCCCAGAGCGAGAGCTGTGTCCGTATTCTTGGTGTTAAGTCGAAGATGTTCAAGGTGGGTATTGGACTCTGCCAAAGGTGTCTTGTCCTCACTACTGTTTGTGAGTTTCAAAAAAGAGTGGATTGTCCACTCCAGGTTAGTGGAGCAGCTGCCTTTAGTGAAGGAGTTTAAGTACCTCTGGGTTTCGTTCACGAGTGATGGAAAAGGTGAGCGTGAGATTGACAGGAGGATTTCTGCAGCATCTGCAGTATTGCGGGCGACGGATCAGTCCGTGGTGTTGAACCGGGAGCTGAGCCCTCGGATAAGGCTTGCGGTTTACACGTCAATCTACCTCCCCATCCTCACCTATTGTAATGATCATTGGGTAATGACCAAAAGGACGAGAGTGCAAGCGGTGATAATGAGGTTTCTCCGAAGGGTTCTCTGATAGGGTGAGGAGTTCAGTAATCTGGATAAGCCTCGGAGTAGAGTCGCTGCTTCTTTGGATCAAGAGGAGCCAGTTGAAGTGGTAGATGGGAAGATTCCTGTATAGCTCTACCGGACACGCCCCACTGGTTCAGAGACCCTGAGGCTGACCAAGGACATGCTGGAGGGATTATATCTCCCAGGAACGCCTGGGAATCCCCCAGGAGGAGCTGGAATCTGTCAATGGGGAAAGGGAGGTCTGGTCTGCCCATCTTAGTATGCTGCCACCGCAACCCTCACTAAGACAAGCGGTGTAGAAAATGGATGGATGAACGGAAATGGATCATTTCAATGCCTGCTCAGTCAGCTTTACACACGGTCTCTTAGCTGAGAGTTCCCTCTGTCGCTTTCTCTCATACACGCACACACAAGCATGTCAAATGTGGCAGAAAAGATTCTGAATCAAAAAGTGACATGGAAAAGCGAATGTTCCAGTGGACTCAGTGGATGTCGGACTTTGATCGGCTTTTGTATGATGAAGAGGAAGATGTGATTATATACAAGTACTGCAGTTGAAAACGTAGCTTAGCCAGTAAAACGGACTATCAGGGTCGCTGACGTGGGTTGTTTCGAATGTGAAAATCACAGTGCGCTCAAACAGTGTGTGATTGTGTGATGGCTTCAAGAAAAAAAGCGAAGCTTTGGTTCCGAGAGAAGCTTGTTCAATCTGGAAGTTGAAGAGATCCCTGGCGAATGGAGATGCATGAAAAGGTAAATGTCTAATGATCTTAATGGCAAGTCCTACATGGACCTGTACCAGACACTGCTGCTGAAGCAGCCCTACAGCGATGAGATGCAAAACATTCTTCATCTTGTTCAGATTCTTCTTGTTCTTGTTCTGCCAATCAGCTTTGCCAACTGCAAAAGAGCCTTCAGTGCCCAAAAGAGTATAAAATCAGATATCCGCAGTAGTCTCACATCCTCACGCCTTTCAGACCTTCAGCAGTATGATCAATCATCAGCTGTGAAGAGGTGGCTGATGTCAAGCCATGGAATAAAATAAAATATCAGATGCCATGAGTGTACCTTCTGCCATCGTTTGCAACATTTAAATGGCCATGTATTACGAGCAATTCGATAACAGGAAATCAAATCTGACCTTATGGGCATTGTTTCAACTAAGGACAGCTGGTATTTGCTGTTATTGTCAAACAACTGTTTGATGCCGTATGCAACAGTGCTTCATCTTCGCGCAGTCACTGAGAGTACGCTAATGGTTGAGAGGCAGGAATTTGGCTGATAGTTGCTGCAAACCTTTTAAAATCGACCAATTGGTGTGCAAGAAGGCAAGAATTACAAAGCGGAGTTAAAGCAATGCAAATATCACACACGTTGCAGTTTTAGACCAAAAGCACGTCATGCCAGAGCCATATCACCCTGGCCTGGTTTCCCACAGAAGCTAAGCAATGTTGAGCCTGGATGGGAGACCTCCAGGGAAAAACTACCGGTAAGTTTGCTGCAGGAAGCGGTACTAGGCAGTAATGCCCCAGTACCTTGATGGGGACACTATACTGTACAAAGTCTTTCTGATGAGACCTTAAACTGAGGTCCTGACTCTCTGTAGTCATTAAAAATTCCCCCATCGGCCCATCTCGATCATGTCCCCTCATATCACTCTCTTCTCCACCAATAGCTGGTGTGTGGTGGGCATTCTGGTGCACTATGGCTGCAGTCGCATCATCCAGGTGGATTGTCTTATGTCAAAAGATTCATTTCTTTCGTTATAAATGTAAAAAATTATAATCCTGACAGTATTCCCTTTTTTTTTTTTTTTACAAAATGTACCTGTAATCTGATTACATAACACCGTATTCCGTTACTCCCAAAGACTGACAGGGACTGAGAGATATTAAGGCCACACCTCTTTCACTGGGACCGACAAAAGCCACACCTTCTTTACTTGGACTGACTTGCACAGAGGCTACACCCCCTTCACTGTGAAGGACAGGTACAGAGGCCTTACCTCTTTCATGGGGTTGAGATACAGAGGCCACTCCTCCTCCACTGGGAGTGAGATACAGAGGCCACGCCTCCTCCACTGGGACTGAGATACAGAGGCCACGCCTCCTCCACTGGGACTGAGATACAGAGGCCATGCCTTCTTTTACCCATATACAGAAAGTTTAGCTTGTATTAATACCAGGTTAATAAATTCTGTCTCTCTCTGGGTGTCTGACTCACTCTGTTGCCTCTATTGCTGCATTGCAGAGCTCTTAAATCACTGCAGGAAGCTGGGCCTCACACACACACACACACACACACACACACACAGTGTTGGTGGCAGATATGGGACTGGAAAAGCGACAGCATAGCAGCACAGAATCTACACAGAGACAGAGTGCCATCCACCGGGAACTCTGTATACAACCAGTGCTGCTTAATGAACAAATCCTACAGTACACACACACCAGCCTTTAAAATGACCACTCATTTGGTTTGTTCACTGAAGTGTGGAAGCTGTTTCTGAGCCCAGGACCAGTCCAGAGAACAAATTCCTCTTATAGACCTAGGTCTGGGGCTTACCATGGTTCTTTAACATCAGGGTGTTCCAAATCCTTTCGCAGTGTATAGTGTATATACTGTTCAATAATAATTCCTCAATAATAAGAGTCAGCTCAGAAAAACAGACAGTATTTGTTGATTAATTGATGACTTTTGGGACTTTTAACATATCTATTTAAAAACCGTCCTTCTTTGTTCCCATGAACTTCTCATGAGCAACTGATGGCGATGACAAAAACAAACAAACAAACAAACAAACAAACAAACAAACACGTGTGTGTGTGTTCCTGATAGATAGATAGATAGATAGATAGATAGATAGATAGACAGACAGACAGACAGATAGACAGATATGACAGTTAGATAGATAGATAGATAGATAGATAGACAGACAGACAGACAGACAGACAGATAGATAGATAGATAGATAGATAGATAAGACAGTTAGATAGATAGATAGATAGATAGATAGATAGATAGATAGATAGATAGATCGAGTTAGATAGATAGACAGACAGACAGACAGACAGACAGACAGACAGTTAGATAGATAGATATGACAGTTAGATAGATAGATAGATGGATAGATGGATGGATGGATCGATAGATGGATGGATAGATAGATAGATGAATAGATAGACAGATGGATAGATAGATAGATAGATAAATGGTAAATGGCGCACTTATATAGCGCTTTTTTATCCAAAGCACTTGGATCCAAAGCGCTTTACACCGTGTCTCATTCACCCATTCACACACACACTCACGGTAGCAGAGCTGCATGCAAGGCGCTAACTTGCCATCGGAGGCAACTTAGGGTTCAGTGTCTTGCCCAAGGACACTTCGGCATGGGATCACCCGGGCTGGGATTCGAACCACCAACCCCACGGTTGGAGGATTAGTGGACAACCCGCTCTACCGACTGAGCCACAGCCACCCTAGATAGATGGATAGATAGATGGATCGATAGATGGATAGATAGATAGATAGATAGATAGATAGACGGGTGGATAGATAGATAGATGGATAGATAGATGGATAGATAGACGGATGGATAGATAGATAGATAGATGGATAGATAGATAGATATGACAGTTAGATAGATAGATGGATAGATAGATAGATAGATAGATAGATAGATAGATAGATAGACAGACAGACAGACAGATAGATAGATAGATATGACAGATAGATAGATAGATAGACAGACAGACAGACAGACAGACAGACAGATAGATAGATAGATAGATAGATAGATAGATAGATAGATAGATATGACAGTTAGATAGATGGATAGATAGACGGATGGATAGATAGATAGATAGATAGATAGATAGATAGATAGATAGATAGATAGACAGACAGACAGACAGATAGATAGACAGACAGACAGACAGATAGATAGATAGATATGTTAGATAGATAGATAGATAGATAGATAGATAGACAGACAGACAGACAGACAGATAGATAGATAGATAGATAGATAGATAGATAGATAGATAGATAGATAGATAGATAGATAGATGGATAGATGGATGGATAGATAGACGGTTAGAAAGAAAGAAAGATAGATAGATAGAT
>JAFFST010022318.1:3030-15719 GCA_022414735.1 Noturus placidus | reverse complement strand
GGGGGGGGGGGCACGAAGGTTGCTGGCCATCAGTGAAACCCAATTTACCTCTCCCAGCTAGAACAGTTCTGCAAAGAGGAGCAGGGGAAAATCTCCAAATCCAGGTGTCCAGACTGGTATAGATATAGCTGCCTGTAACAAGTGTTGACTCTGCGGTGTGTATTCTCTTTTATTTCTAAATCAACACGAATTCGCTGCTTTTATGTGGTAAAAAGCACTATTAACTATTATCACAGCAGACACGTTACTCATACATAATGTCCTCTTAAGGTTCTATGTTAGCCCAGTTATTATTTATTGGTTAATATTTGTTTGGCTCCAACCACATGGTACATGGCGCTCTTTCCGAAACAAACAAACTAAACAAATAAGTTTTCAAAGAGCGAGACTGTGTCCATGTCCCAAACACTTTGCAATTTTAAAAAGTTGTTCCATGAAATCCTCTGCCTCCTGCTGTAGCCTTCATTATTATTGGTACTAATAAAAAGCCTGCACGTTTTGATCGCAATACAATCACAATAGTTCAATATAGAGGTTGGTACCGATACCCACACCTGACTGCCTGTGGTCCCACCTGGCCCTAGATTTCATAACAGACTTGCGCAGGGCAATACCGTGATACTGGTGATCGTCGATCAGTTCTCGAAGTCCCTGTGCCTCATCCCACTACTGGCCATCCCATCCGCCTTTACCACAGCTGAACTCCTTTTCCAACATGTGTTTCTGTACGTGGGCATCCCAGAGGAGATTGTGAGTGACAGTGGTCCACAATTCACGTCTCGCGTCTGGCCAGTTTTATGGAGAAGTTGGGAGTCACCGTTAACCTCAAGTCTGGGTACCACCCCCAGGCTAACGGCCAGGCAGAACGGGCTAACCAGGACATCATACGGTTCCTCCGAACCTTCTTCTCCACAAATCCAGGGGACTGGAGCCACTTCCTGCCGTGTGCAGAATATGTTCCCTATGGTATTCCGCCACCCAGTTAACCCAATTTCAGTCCTTCCGAGTCTTGAAGCCAATTAATGAGGTTACATACCACCTGGACATATCAAAGCACAGTCACATCGCCCCGTTGTTCCACGTCTAGCTCCTCAAACCAGTGATACTGGGCCCCTTGGCCACGTCAGTACTGGAGGACCACCCACCGGAACCACTAGAGATTGAAGGCCGCCCAGCCTACCACGTCCGCGTCCTCTTGAACTTTAGATGTAGGAGAGGAAAGCTTGAATATCTGGTAGACTGGCAGGGGTATGGCCCAGAGGAGCAATGCTGGATCCCAGCCCAGGACATTCTGGACACGACTCTGCACAGAGACTTGCATGCAGCTCATCCAGATAGACTGAGACCGCGAGGAGAAGGAGGCCTCGGAGGGATTCAGCTCCCGGAGTGAGCCCTTTGGGGGAGGAGGGCTATGTTATGCCATGGTGAACATGCAGCCGCAGTACTCATCTTGCAGTGCCATCTACAAACATGGCAGAGAAGGACTACACTTCCAGGCTATGCTCAAGTTCGCCGGAATAATGAGTACAAACACCTGTGCGGCATCATAAGTTATAAAAGGCCTCGTTAACTTCCGCACCTCGCAAAGTAAAAGCTCATCAGCCTCGTCTCTGTCGTGTACCAAGCCTAGTGATCATATCTGCTAACCTGATCTCGAAATTCACCTGTTTATTGACTTCGATGCTGTCTAAGCCTCGGATTACCTGTTTGCCCGATCGACTGACCAAGTTTCCGTCTGTACTTCATCCTTTGTCTGACCCACGCCTTCTGGATTGTTCGTTCCCCCTAGTATTGTAGCAGGTATTCGAACAGTTTCACAGCCAATGTTTAGTTTAAAAACAGACCAGGAGCTGAGAGGGCGGCTGTGGCTCAGTCGGTAGAGCGGGTTGTCCACTAATCCACTAATCGTAGGGTTGGTGGTTGGAATCCCGGCCCGGGTGATCCCATGCCGAAGTGTCCTTGGGCAAGACACTGAACCCTAAGTTGCCCCCAATGGCAAGCTAGCACCTTGCATGCAGCTCTGCTACCATTGGTGTGTGAGTGTGCTCTCATTAGTAAGTCGCTTGTAAATGTAAAAATGATATTTCTGTAAAGCTGCTTTGAGACAATGTCCATTGTAAAAAGCGCTATACAAATTGATTAATTAATTAAATTAAATTTTTAGACAGGTAAAATGAAGACGTGTTTGTATTCTATATATTATTTATATTGAAGTGGTGGCGTGTAATGAAGCGAGATTGAAAGTGAGGCTTTTCTTCACAACATCTTGAAATAAAACCTGCGAGTGTTCGTTGGTTTAATAATACACATTAACGTGATTAAGCAAAGCAGCTTACGGCGGATCGGAGTCGTTTTCTATTTTTCATTAAGCAGTGTGTGTGTGTGGTGTGTGTGTGTGGTGTGTGTGTGTGTGTGTGTGTGTGTGTGTGTGTGTGTGTGTCCAGAGGCTGGATTTTAAACAGCGAGGATTAAATTCAGATTTCCCCCCATCTTTTCACTCCTGCAGAGCGTTAAAAAGAAACAGTTCAGATTAAATTTGAATAGAATTTTACAATTCAAGAACTTTACCACAAATCTACCAGTCGACTGGCTAAGATGTGCTCGGTGTGCGGACGTCACTTTGTTAGTTTTGTACTGGAGATACAAGGCTAATGTTGTTAACGTGTAAGCTGCTAACAACAACTAATTCGATGAAAAGCGTAAACAGTTTTAAAATACTAAACTTACTCGTATATTTCAGTTTCTTAAAAAATGTCACCACTTTATTTCTGTTAGAAATGAGAAAGGCTAGCATGCTAGTCTGTAACTTGAACACCGTAATATGTTAGCTCGCGTTAGACTGAACTGATGCTTTTTTTTCTAAACAAACTGCTAATCGATTTTTTTTTTCCTTTAATTGACAAGGGCGATTGTGCCGCAGGTGGTAGAGCGGGTTATCCACTAATCGTAGGGTTGGCGGTTCAATTCCCGGCCCATGTGACTCCACATACTGAAGTGTCCTTGGGTAAGACACTGAACCCCAAGCTGCTCCCGATGGCAAGCTAGCACCTTGCATGGCAGCTCTGCTACCATTGGTGAGTGAGTGTGTGTGAATGGATGAATGAGACACAGTGATAAAAGACATAGACTTTGGCTAAAAGCGCTATATATAAGTGCGCCATTTACCATTTAATGGTTAAAATTGCTGACAAATTGCTGAGGTATAAGAGGAATAAAACACTTGGGGATGTGCTCTTAGTCAACGTCTGCTTCATCACACCACCTTGTTGTTGATTATTTTCCTGTAATATCTCCACACAAAGTGGTTTATTCCTATATAAGGGAGCAGATAACTGGCACAGAGTTATCAGCTCACCCACACACACTCTGATGATTATCTATGCTGTGGTATAAACTGCTCCGATCAATAGAAATGAAGTCAGAGGAATTGATAACCTTATAAAAGCTGTAATTACTTTCCATCCTCAGCCACAAGCAATAAAGTCCCGTTATAGATTTTTACCACCGTGTGTGTGCGAGAGAGAGAGAGTGTGTGAGAGAGAGAAAGAGAGAGAAAGAGAGAGTGTGTCTGTGTGAGAGAGAGATAGCATAAAGAGAGAGAGAAGAGAGAGAAAATAGAGAGAGAAAAGAGAGAGAATGAGAGAGAAATGAGAGAGAGAAAAGAGAGGGAGAGAGAGAGAGTGTGTGTGTGTCTGTGTGAGAGAGCAAAAAGAGAGAGAAAAAACAGAGAGAAGTAAGAGACAGCTCAAGAGAGTAAAGAGAGAGTGAGAAGAGAGTGAAAAGAGAGAGCGGAAAGAGAGAGATAGTGTGTACATTAATGGTGACCTTAAATGTATGATGATAGATTGCAGAGCAGAAAGAGTGCTAGCTTGACAAAATATGCACACACACACACACACACACACACTTCCCTTAAATACTTTATTCTTATTATTTTAGCATGTCTTTAAAGTGAATCAGAAGGATCATTTCGGCACCATGAGCGAATCATACGCACACTAAAACGCTAACACTAAAATAAAAAGCCTGAAAAACCCACGCACTGAAGGGAATGAATTTCCGGAATGTTCTGCTGAAATGTGGCTTTAAAGAGGCTCATAAAGCCTTTAAGCTCTTGTAACAACACTAACACGTTAATGCTACCGTAACTGCTAAACATAATGAGGGTTTAAGGGGAAATAAGCTAACGATAAACACTAATGCCACTGTAAGCGCCGAAATGCGCTAATGCACAATATAATTAGGGACTGAGAGGAAACACACTGATGCTAATGCACTAACGTTAGCGCTGATGCTCAAAACCATGAGGAGCTTGAGATGAAACACGCTGACACTTATGCTACCGTAAATACGCTCAAGAACTCTCATGCTAACGCTATGACACTATTGTTAGCACAAGTGTTAGGAAATAAAGGAGCAACGCTTACACACTCACGTTGTTGCTAGCTCTTAACATATAAATTAATTAAAAGATAAAGTGTTAATACTAATATGCTAATGTTATTAGTTTATATAACAGTTTGGTCTCGATAACTAGCCAATAGTTTCTGTAAATACATAAACAGGTTATTAGTGCCCCCTAGAGCTAACACGCACATAATCTGCATGGAAGAAAAAAAAAACTTTCCAGGACTTCACTACAGCGCTAATTCCAGTCATGCTAATCCCAACATAAACAATTAAAGAGGATATACACTAACGCTAACCGTTTAATGTTAAAGCTAAATGTGGAATGTTAAAGGATCACATTTAAAGCAGTCGTGGATACGGACATAACCATTTTTGCTAACACACAACTGTCACTGAGAGGTCATGAGGGAACTTTACAAAGCTAATACTCAGAATAATCGACATATTTATGGCATAAGGTTGAAACATGCTAATGCTAATGCTCACCATGATGATAGATCATTAAAAAGATGAACACATTAATGCTAGCTTTTAACATACAATTAAGAGAAACATGCTAATGTTAACAAGCACATGTTAGTCCTGATATAATGAGGAATGAAGTAGAAACATAGCCGTAATGCTAAAACTGATGCTGAGGGATAATGAAGAAGAAATTATCCACTTATATTTAAATGTTGCTTTAAATAGTGGATAGAGAAGAAGCATGCTAACATTGTTAATGCCTACAAGCTAACGTTGCATTACACCGAAACGAAACATGTCAACACTACACACTAGTGCTAATGTTTCAAGAGGCTCACATGGCAAACATGCTAATCTTAACAAAAGTACGGAAAGGAAAACAGTTAACTCATGAATACAGTCAAGAAGTAATGCAAGGGAAAGATGTTAATGCTAGCAAGCTAATGTCTCTGCTAAATCCTGATATACTGATGAATCAGGGAGAAGTGTAGCAGCGATGTTAACACTAACGTTGTACATGAGGAACATGCTAACGTGGTAAACACCTGCTAATGCTAACATTTACAATCTCACAGTCGCTAATTATATCATTATATATCATTTATGTTAAAGGCTAATAAGCAACACGTTAGTGCTCCTCTCGGCTAATAGATCACTTCAACAGCACGCCGTACAACGTATAAGGGTGTGTGTGTGTGTTTGTGTAAGAGAGAGAGAGAGAGAGAGAGAGAGAGAGAGAGAGAAATAAATGTTCAAAGGGAGCTAAACCCACCAACTCTTTGAGTCGACATCAAAGAGAAAGTTTCAGAGTGAAACCTTGAGTCTCGCTGACTTCCCCTTAGTACGACCCCTTGGCTAGCGAAAAAAGTTCATCTTGTTTGCGATGTTTTCTTACATGACTCTAGAAGAAAGCAGCAAAGACGAGGTTGGATGACTTGCTTATCCTCTTCCAGCTAATAACCTGTTTATCCTCTTTGAAAAAGCTAAGCAGATTAGCATTAGCTTTGTAGTGCTAGAACACAGCAAATTTACCTGCACACAGAGGCACGAAAGCAGCGTCATGCTAATTAGCCAAAAACATGTAGCGCTTATGATTATTATGTTAGCATTTTCCCCATTGTTTAGTCATTTTTAAAATGTAATAAAAAGATTAAATTTACAGCACAGTTAACTAAGTTCTCGCTAGCTGTTGTTTTTGTTCATTTTAAAAGGTGATAAACTGTAGACATAAATGACTTAGCATAAAACATCCAGTTAGCTACAGGTTACTGTGTGTATTAATGGAGTGTTTTTAAAAGTCCCTAGTCATGATATCGATATTATACTGTAGCATATCGCTAACACTGTGCTGTCAATGTCCGTATAGCATGAGGCACTGTATGAAGAAAACATGCTAATCTTAGCACGGTTAAGCTAATGCTAAAGATAATGAGGTATTCAGAAAAACAGTCATGCTAGCAAGATAACAAGCTAACACAATGAACAACAACCACAACACTCAGTGTAACGAGGAATTGTGAGGTAACATGGTGTTAATGCTATGTATTGAGCTGTGACAAGTTATAAGTCAGGTATAAGGTGTGTGTGTGTGTGTGTGTGTGTGTGTGTGTGTGTGTGTGTGTGTGTGTGTGTGTGTGTGTGTGTGTGCGTGCGTGCGTGCATGTGTGCTGTGTCAGCTTTGACCACCTCATATACCTGCAATAACTCAACTCAGCACTTCTGTCCACACTGTGGAGAGCTATCACAGATCATCTGTCCTTACACACACACACACACACACACACACAAAACAGTTCTATGGATGGTCACAATCTCTCTCTACAACCCCAGCAATGATCCTGTGCCCCTTCTCACACACAAGTGCCTAAGGACCTTATGATCCATCTCTCTGTCTCACACACACACACACACACACACACACACATACACACACACACACACCTAAAGACATGATAACAGAACAGGGTGGTTTGATGGCTAATTTTGAAAGCCATCATAGCACACATCAATAAACAAGAGCAGAGAAAATTGGGTCTAATGTGCTCTTCAAACACACACACACAATCACACACAATCACACACACACACACACACACACACACACACACACACACACACACACACACACACACAGGTCCCGAGGCTCAGTTGGTACAGACAGACTTTATCTCCTCTGATATTTGCCCGGCTCTCAGCCTGTTTAATTAATAATAAAAGTTCAGTTAGTGATACAGCACAAAAATATCCACCAATCAGAATTAAAGATCCGTCCGAGCTGATACCAGATCAGACCGAACATATTTCAGACCCATCCAATCCACCCTAGAGTGACGGAATAGAGATTGATCTCAGGACAAGTTGATTGATTCCAGACCGAACCATGCAAATCCCAAAACAAAGTTGGTTCCAAAACGAGCAGATTCCAGATATCAGATCCCAAACCAGTTTCATCTGTCTATGTCACTCCAGTCATTACTTGATCCAACAAGATCCAACAGATCACAGATGTATAATGAAATAAGCCTGTGATACATGAGGCAGGTTTATCTGCTCATCTCTCTGATACTCCACGCAGTTGCTACTCCACGCAGTTGATACTCTCACTGATGCTGGCCTAGTTCATGCGGATCCCAGATCTACCAATTCAGCTGACTCAAGATCCACACAGTCAACCCCAGAGCTTACATCGCTGTTCCCGAATTAAATCTTCCAACCTCAAGACCCAGGCGGCCAATCCCAGATCTACCAAGATCCAGCCTAATTAAGATTCTTGCAGCCAATCCCAGAGTAACTCAGCTATTCCCAAAACAAATCAACTGACCCCAGACCAAACTAGCTAATCCAAGATCTATCAAGCCAAATTCAGAAAAATCCACCAGATTTAACATTCCCAGACCTAAACATCAAATCCCAGATCAGTAGGGCTGTTCCCAGCCTAACTCAGCCAAACCAGGACTACGATCCAAGATTCACACAGCCAATCCCAGATCAGCACAACTTTTACCAGACCAAACCAACTGATCCCAGACAAATAAACTGATTCCAGAACAAATCAAGCCAGGATATACCAAGCTTTCAGGCCACTCAAAGCAGATTCAACAACACAAACATTTCCAGACCAAATCAAACAATTCTAGCTCTGGCAAGCTGGCCCACTCCAATCTAGCAGATTCAAGAACACAGATGTTCCCAGACCAAACCAACCAATCCCATACTCACTTAGCAGATTTAGAGCCATCCAACCAAATCCCAGAACAGCTCAGCTGATACCAGCACAAGTCAATCAATCCCAAACCATCTGCTTCAGATCAGTCCAGTGCAGTAATTTCCAGACCAAACCATCCAATTCAAGATTTACACAGATGACCGCAGTCCAAATAGAGTGACCCAAGACTCAATCAGCCAATCCAGAACATCACAGCTAAACCCAGACTAATCCAGACATATCTAAGGGGGGGCGGCTGTAGCTCAGTCGGTAGAGCGGGTTGTCCACTAATCCACTAACCGTGGGGTTGGTGGTTCGAATCCCGGCCCGGGTGATCCCATGCCGAAGTGTCCTTGGGCAAGACACTGAACCCTAAGTTGCCCCCAATGGCAAGCTAGCACCTTGCATGGCAGCTCTGCTATCATTGGTGTGTGAATGTGGTCTCATTAGTAAGTCGCTTGTAAATGTAAATATGATATTTCTGTAAAGCTGCTTTGAGACAATGTACCATTGTAAAAAGCGCTATACAAATTGATAAATTATTAATTATTATTATTATTCCAGCTGATTCCAGATCAGATGAGCTACTAACGCTGTGATGTTGGATGTCCTTGTTCCCGCCAGTTTGCTCTGAGCTCTCAAATCCAGCTGGGTTGTATTCTCACCGAGACACGTTCAGTCTTGTAATGAGTGCTCTCAGATCCGATCCGATCTCTCCATCATTTCCTTTCGTTCATCACACAACCCCCAACCCCAGCACCCCCCACCCCCGGCATGTCGTCTGCCACATTTTCTCAGGCGTGTCACTTCTGATCAGACTGCTGTCGCAAATCAGAGGACCTGAAATAAGAATTTCTCTCTGGCTCAGTCGTACACAAGGTGTTTGTGTAAATCTGCCAGCATTCATTTTTAAGTAGACCTCCTGTAAACAGGCATTTTTTATCAAATAAAAATGATTCCTTTAATATCCCACAATTGGTTTCTGCTTGCTTCCTCGATATTGAAAGCTTGGCCTCCTGTGTTAAATATGTATGCTCTACAGATGGAAATACCCAAGTAACTGCTTGTAAATGTTTGGTGGAATGAAAGAAAAGGACAAATTGAATTCCAAGTTCAGTGAAACTGTGTGTGTGTGTGTGTGTGTGTGTGTGTGTGTGTGGAGAGAGAGAGAGAGAGAGAGAGAGAGAGAGATGCACCACTGCCCTCTAGAGGTGAAACAGTCAAATGTGTATCGTGTGTGTACGTTGCCATCTGCTGCCAGATAAACTGAACTGAACATGACTTCATAATATTTACTTAATGTCCTAATCATAGTCATGGGCGTAACCACGCACTCTTTGAGGGGGGGTTGTGACCCCCCAATGTAGAGCAAATACTAATCTGTCCCCTCCAATATACAGGACAGAATATTTTCTATATGTTCCGCTTTAATTTTCCCTGCCAACGGACCTGTCTTTTCTTCATCTATTCTATTTATTTTAGTTATCTATTTATTTATGTCTATTCTTTTTTAATATATTCACGTCTGTTAAGGAAAATCAGTGTGTGTGCCCCCCTCCAACTGCAGCTCAGTTGGTGATGTATTTAGGATATGTATCCCACACCATGCTGTGGGAGCTTCTATCACTCAGAGACCACGTGAATTCAAACATTAACTGTAATCCTAAAACCAAGGTGGTGTGGGGGGTAGCGCTTGGACCCCCCCCCCAATGTCCAAGCGCTTGGACCCCCCTAATGTCCATAACATGGTTACTCCCTTGATCATAGTCATGATGTCATGATGTCATACCAGACTGTGAAATCCGTCAATCACTGCATGATGTCGTAAAAAGTCAGAATATAAAAACAGAAGGACTCAGTGGAGGTCAGTGAGGTGTACAGCAAAAACAGAAATATAACCATTGTAACAATAAATAGCATTACTAATATACTGAATATCGGGTGTACTATCACAGACTAAAACAAAAATGAGGAAAATATCTAAGAATATGACATGCCATGCCAAACACAACTGATTCCAGAGCAATTTAGTTGACCCCACTTAACCAATCCCAGACTAGCATTTCTGATTCCACGCTAGCAGAGGAATCCCCTGATCCCTGATTAGCATAGTCAATCCCAGACAAACACACGCAATTCTAAACAACTATCTCATTCCTGCAAGTTTCCACACCACCAGAAAAGCAAAGCTGATCCTCAGCCAATACATTCCAGTCCTGCTTAGCTGATTCTCAAACTAATGTAGAAGATTCTAGATGCACAAAGGTCAATTCCACACTAATGTAGTTGTTCCCAGATCTACTTGGCTGATCCCAATTTAGCACAGTCAATTCCAGACAATTTCACGCCACCACAGTGGATCCCACAGTTCCACACCAACACCATCACATTTGATCCAAGACCATTCCAACCAATTCCAGATCTACTTTAGTCAATCATAAAACCAGTGTGGAAGATTCCAGACACACTACGACTAATCCCAGACCCTGTTAGCTGATCCCAGATAAACAAAGCCAACTACCCTAACGAATCCAGGACTAACACAGTCAATCCCTGACCCAATTAACCAATCCCAGACTAACACAGTCAATCCCAAAACCAGTGAACAAATCCCTGACTAAAGCACCTAATCCCAAACCCAATTAACCAATTGAGGGTTGGTTTGAAAATGAAGGAATTAATCCCAGATCATTCCAGACTATCCAAAACTCATCCAGTCGTTCTCAGACTCATTCCTGACTGAGCTTATTACAAAGACTTTTCAAAAATATTTTTTACTTTTCTAAAAAAACAAAGCTAAAGGAATTCACACGTGCACACACACACACACACACACACACACACACACACACACACACACACACAGGACATACCCACAGGTTCCAGGCAACATATACCACAAAATGGCTGCTTTCAGTGGTAGCTCAGGACAGCGCCCTGTAGAACACATTCATTACTAGTTCACAAGGGTGGATCTTAAATCACAGGGCGGAGCTTACATTTCAGGGCGGAGCTTAAATTACATTTGATCAGACAACTCACAACTTGTTCTTATAATTTCCTCGTACTTAGCTGTTTTATATTACACTTCATAATATAAACTATATTCAAAGCTAACTAAATGTGGTGTGGCAATGTTAGCTAGCTAGCTTGCTAGGTTGCTTAGCCTTCATTAACCTTACCTCTCCAGCAGTACCTATCTATCTAGCTAATGTTAAGTAGTTGCACCCTATTCACTACATAGCGCACTATTTTTGAGAATGCCTAGCATGCTAGATTTATAGCTAGCTAGCTTTAGAGAACCTATTCTAGCATGAAATTACAACCAGGTTTGCTGTGACGTTAGCTAACATTAGAGCTAACTGCTGGCTGTTAGAGTTTGCTAGCATAGCAATTTTTGGAGTGACGTCATGTGGTCATTTTGCTAATCGAATATACCTTATGCTCTGCCCCTATTGACCTAGTGATAAGTCACTCAGTACAATCAAGACGGATCTGTTCTGAATGTCTCACACACACACACACACACACACACACACACACACACATACAAACATTTCTTCCCTTTCATTCCCGACTGAAAAACATTTAAACCAGAAACGGTTTCCGAAACCGCAGCACTGACAAAAAAACACAGACTGCAAATATAATAAATCAGTACTGCCAAACCACACACACACACACACACACACACACACACACACACACACACACACACACACAGATCTTTGCTTACACGCGATTCCATCACACTGGAAAATACATCCATATTCGTCAGCCATGTTTCCATGGCTAAACGTGTTTACTAATTGCTTCCTTGTTTTAATACATGCTAACACTGCACCACGAGCTAACCACACACTGAGTTCAGGATTGTTTAACAAGCTACAAGCTAATATTAATGCTAATATCTTATAGCACTATTATTAGCATTAATATTAAGGTCTGGCTAAGACATTGGGCTTGGAATAGCGCTGTCATAGACACTAATTATTAACGTTAATAGCATTTACACTTGCTAAAGATAACACATGCTAAAATGTATTTAAATATATTAACAGATATGTTAATCATTTATAAATGATATTAGCAGTATTAATGCTGAAACTGCAAATATTGTTCGTGTTATTTTTAAGTGTGTGTGTGTGTGTGTGTGTGTGTGTGTGTGTGTGTGTCTGCTTTGTGTCAAACTGCTGCATCTCTCATGTGCGAGACAGAGTTCACACTTCCACCACACACACACGCACATACGCACACACGATTGCATTTAGAAACACACATTCTTGTACAGTTCCCTCGGAATCTATTGGAACAGCAAGGCTTATTCATTTGTTTTTGTTGTTTATTTCCTGGTATTTATATGTAGACATGCTAAACGACATAGAACGTAGCGAATTATGTATAAGATCACCCACTTTGTAGGTGAGCAAAAATACAAGTGTTTCTTGTTAGATTGACTGCATACAGTGCCTTGTGAAAGTATTCGGCCCCCTTGAACTCTTAGACCTTTTGCCACATTTCAGGCCTCAAACATAAAGATATAAAACTGTAATTTTTTGTGAAGAATCAACAACAGGTGGGACACAATCATGAAGTGGAACGAAATTTA
>JAFFST010022308.1:1773-12518 GCA_022414735.1 Noturus placidus | reverse complement strand
GGTGTGGGGAAAGCAATGGCAAACTACCCCACTGCTTCTGCCGACATGCTTTGTGGTTCGCGTTGATGACATACGTGGGCCATGAAGTGACCGACGGTCGGTCTCGACTAATCGGTGATAGATAGATAGATATACTGTATATGGCACCTGTGAATCACACTGACATCCTCTATTATCTGAAGCGAAGACGCAATTCACAGGCCTGCCCTGGTATGTCATAGATATGCAATGTCTCGTTCCCTTCTCAGGGAACAGGGTTACATCCCTTTCTGAGGGAACTTCGAGGTTGCATTTAGCTTAACAGCATGGGAACAAAAATACCCACTCCGTCATTCCGAGGGGATGGCCTGTTCAAAAAGTACCCAAGCCCAAGGGTCACTGCAAGACACTCGAGCCCAGGGTTGAATGAATATCCAGGCAATAATAACGGATGAATGTGTGTGGCGTAGACCACCCTGCAGACGCACACACATCCTGCAAGGACACCCCTTTAGACAAAGCCTTCGAGGAGGCGACTGCCCTAGTGTAATGAGCTCTTATGCCTAGACGCGTGGCAAGACCGCACGCCATGTAAGCCATAGAGATTGCTTCCACTATCCAGAGATGTGCTGCTTTGACACAGCATCACCCTTACCCTGTCACCACCAAAGCAGACCAGCAGCTGCTCCAACTTACGCCACTGGCCGGAGCGGTAGACATAAGTACAGAGAGCCCTTACCAGATACAGCTGGTGCATCCTCTCTTGTTCTGATGTGAGGAATGGAGGAGGGCAGAAGGCCTGCAACACCACAGGGTGGGCAGCCATTGTAGGCACTTTAGGAATATAATCTGGCCTAGGATAAAGGAAGGCCTTGGCTAGTCCAGGAACAAAGTCAAGGCAGGAGGGGGCAACAGAGAGAGCTTGTAGATCCCCCACTCGCTTGAGAGATGTCAGGGCCAGTAGAAGAGCAACCTTCAGGGTCAGAAGCTTCTCAGTTGCTGAGAAACGTTTTTTCTCTTCTCCTTTTTAGCAAGGATACAGGAAGGTATGCATGGCCTGCAGATGGGCCTCAGCCATTTGACACCACGCCTGCACCTCGACCAAAAGATTTAGCTTTATCTGCTCAGTGTTGATAGGATTGATACTACACATGTTGGGGATAGAAACGTCCTCATTGTGTTAAAATCCTGTAACCCCTAGAAAAGTTATCCACTGCACAGGGGAAGCATACTTTTCTGGGATTCAACCTCAACTCCAAGCTCTTCATGTGGGCGAGAACAACATTTTGATGTTGAACCGCCAGTTCCCTGGATCGTGCTAGCATTAACCAGTCGTCCAGGTAGATTGGTACACAGATGCCCTGGTGTCCCAATGGAGCAAGAGTGACATCCATACACTTTGTGAAGGCACGAGGGGATAAAGCTAACAATATTCCTATGTGGAAATATGCACCTCTTAGCGCTAACGCCACAAAACAGTTTTCAAACTGAATCTGTGGCACGATATGTTTGAGCGTCAGCCTCTGAACCTGCATGTCCGATGAGTATGGTTCAGATGATGCAGATCTAAAATTATGTCCAAGCTTATGTCCACGCTTTTCTGGAACAGAGTGTAAGGGCTGTAAACCTCCCTCCCTTCAGGAACGGGGTACATGTTCTATGGCCCCAGTGTCCAAAAGGCAACTTACTTTCTGCACTAACGTCAGGCTCTGGTCTGTGCTGACTGCTGTGGTGAGCACACCTATGAACGGGGGGGTCGAGGTATAAACCGGATCCGGTAACCCTTCTACGGTAGACAGAACACCTGGAGACACATTTGGCAGTAATTTACACGATGCCCGATAGTCTTTTAGTGACGTTAACTATTCCAAATTCTATATGAGGGATAGCATCAGGTTTTCTTTGCCCTGTGACAGCTCTCTGACCAGAGAACACTGAAAATTTGGGGACGTCTTGGCTAAGGGAGGCCCTACAGCAGCACTGGGGGCTACCTGCCCCAACAACTTCATGTCCCCAGATACATCCCTCCGCGGCCCCTCAGGACTGCTCTTCTTTGCCTGCTTGGCTTTTATGATCATTCTCAGATCAGGCCTAGTAGCAGACCGCGACTGTGGCTGCCTGGTTCCCCTGGCTGTCTGCAGGGGTTGGCGGGCTGCCATATCGCCTTCTGGGTCTCCCTCACACTAGTGCTGTCCCAGGCTCCACTAGAGCTCAAGATAACAGGGAAGGAACTGGCTTTCTTTGATTGCCGCCGTATGTCGAGCTCACTCAGCAGGTCTGTTTGGCAGGCCTGCTTTTTTTTTTTTTACATGGCTTGGATGCAAGCCGGCCCCGGTAATTACCTGCTGTCGGTGGAAAGAGGTAACTCGCAAGCGCCTCCTCCATCTTGAGCATAGCTAAATAGCCACGCCCTTCATCCCCACAATGGCCAAATAATCCAACATGGTGGGGTTATGAATAAGGCTTAAGGTTCACCCCAGAAGCTTGAGAGTGTACAGCTTGTGTAACAGTGTAGTAGGCGATGGCAGCCCTGAGAGGCTGTGCATGGTAACGCCTACATTAAGCAGCTCGGCTCGTGACTCGTGCTTTTAAAAAAAAAAAAAAAACGGAAACCGAAGCGAGTCGGTTTACGTTTTTTATTTTATTTTTTTAATTTTTTTGAAAATTAAGCCCAACTGCTTAATGTAGGCGTTACCATGCACAGCCTCTCAAGGCTGCCATCGCCTACTACAACGCTAACAATTCACCCAGAAAGTATGCACTTCTCCCAGTGATGAAAATGGAGCAAGACGTAACACACTTCTTGAACTCTTTCTCGCTCATTACTTACCTTTCTTTTCCTCTAAAAAAGGATAGAAAAGTTAAGAGATTTTGAGAAAATATTGAGTAGAAATGAAGACATGCAGTCTCGCTGAAGATAATAAGGCTGTCAGCGTGGTTCACAGGTGCCATATATATTATATATATAACATCATGCAATGCGCTTAATTGCCACGTCACCTGATAATGGCAGGCCTAGAAGTAGAGGCATGATTTTACACATGCTTCAGATACCGGTCATGCGCATGGCGTTCCCATGCTGTTATGCTAAATGCAACGTCTCGTTCCCTTTAAAAGGGAATGCAGGTCATCAGCTCCTTAATGTAATGGAGTCATTAAGGGACCGTCTAAAAGGTGCATGCTGTATAAGATTTTTATATGGCACAATATGTTTGTATGTGTAATATTAAAAGGTATATCATTAATAATATATATGCTATAAAAAAATTTTATCCATACGGTATCCTTTTTTTATCCATACGGTTTGAGACTTTTAATAGTTTTTAAATTCTTATGTACATGACTGTATATAAAACAAGATCCTGCTTCTAACAGATAAACTTTGTTCATTTACTGCCTAATATATCTCACCCCTTGACAGGTTTAATGAGATAATCAATGTTATTCACTTCACCTCTTAGTGGTTTTAATGTTAAAAGGTGATCGGTGTGTTTGTTGTTGTTGTTATTTTCACTGATCCTTTTAGATATTGTCACAGCAGATCATTTGTTGGCATATTTGGGTTGGCACAGAATTTATGCCGGATGCCTTTCCTGACGGAACTCTCCCATCTTATCCAGGCTTGGGACCGGCGTTGAGTACAACCTAGTAGTATATATATATATATATATATATGCACATACATACACACACACACTCACACATATACACACACACACGGTATCTCACAAATGTGAGTACACCCCTCACAATTTTGTAAATATTTGTTAATATCTTTGTTACAACACTGAAGAAATAGTGCGTGTACAGCTTGTGTAACAGTGTACATTTGCTGTTGCCTCAAAATAACTCAACACACAGCCATTACTGTCTAAACCGCTGGCAACAACAGTAAGTACACCCCTAAGTGAAAATGTTCATATTGGGCCCAAAGTGTCAATATTTTGTGTGGCCACCATTATTTTCCAGCACTGCCTTAAACCTCTTGGGCATGGAGTTCACCAGAGCTTCACAGGTTGCCACTGGAGTCCTCTTCCACTCCTCCATGACAACATCACAGAACTAGAGGATGTTAGAGACCTTGTGCTCCTCCACCTTCCATTTGAGGATGCCCCACAGATGCTCAATAGGGTTTAGGTGTGGAGACATGCTTGGCCAGTCCATCACCTTCACCCTCAGCTTCTTTATCAAGGCAAAAGTTGTTATCCTGCTGGAATACTGCAGTCTCCGAAGGGAGGATCATGCTCTGCTTCAGTGTACCACAGTACATGTTGGCAGTCATGGTTCCCTCAATGAACTGTAGCTCCCCAGTAGAAGGGTATAATAGGACGCAATTCCTCCCGTGGGAGGTTGAGTCATAACTCGCATGACATGTGCGCTTCTCATTGATCATGCCGATAGTCAGAAATTGGCATTTTCTTTTTTAATTTGCTCTCTCTCTCTTTTTCTCTAATTCACCCGGCTCGGGTGCAGACGAGGACGCAGCGTGTTGAGCTCGCAACTCTACCGACGCCACGAGAAGCCCTCACGCTTCCAGGAAGTCAAGACACGCCTTGGAGAACGCTACCACAAACTCACGCACTCATCGTCTCCCGCGTGTCTGTGCTCCACCACTCACGGGCTGTTTTCTGTACACTGGTGGAGGATGCGGTCATAAGCACAAAACCGCCACAATAAACAAATAAATAAATAAATAAATAAATAATAATAATAATAAAAATAAATAAATAAATAATAAAAAAGAGACATGGATGCTACATTACAACGCCTGCTGGTGGTCAGTATCCAGCAACAAAATGTTACACAGCAGCTCGCCGTAAACCTCCAAGCCGCAACCCAGGGGATGGTTGCCCTGAGGACTAAAGACCCCGCTGCCTCCATGCCCCTCCCTGATCCGGGCCGTGAGATCCGCCACCTGTTTCAGTCTCTCTCTCCCGAAGAAGATCTCGAGGCTTACATCAAGACTTTTGAGAGTATTGCCCACCGCAAGGATTGAGACCAGGAAGACTGGCCCGGGCCCACTGCTCACGGGAGAGGTTGGCACTGCCTACTATGCTCTTGCGCTGGAGGAAGCTGCTGACTATGGGGATATGAAAAAGGGAATCCTGGCGTGGTGTGGGCAAAACCCCCACCAGGCCGCAACACAATTCCCTCGTTGGGCATATCAGCCTGGGGCCCGACCACGCGGACAGCTGAACGCCCTCATCCATATAATCACAAGACGCTCCAGCCGGACGTTCATACCGCAATGGGGGTGTTGGAAAACCTGGACCTTTTCCTGTGGGCGTTACCAAACCCTGAGCGGCAGGCTGTAGGGAGTGCACTCTCTGGCAATGCCCCAAGAGCTCATAACTGCCCTGGAGCATGCAGTGGCCACCCTGAAACTCAGCCAAGATGAGCGGTGAATCCACAACATTCCCCTCGAGCCCAGGAGGCCCCGGTCCGACCACCAACACCGTCCCAGCACCTGGAGAACCCGCCAGAGTTCACCCTTCCTTGTGAGCCCCGTGAATGAACCCATGCCTACGGAAACGGAGTTGAATCCCGCTAAGCCGACTCAGAAGCCGAGACTAACAGGGTGCACCCTCCATTCAGCGCAACTGCAGAATGCCCCCACCATGATGGTGTGGGTCAAAAAGAGCCCTGTCACTGCCCTGCTGGACCACAGAGCACAGTGACCCTCGCCCGACAAATGGACCTTCCCAAAGGACTTCGTCCGAGTGGACCTCTCACCGTAACCTGCATCCATAGGGACACCTGGGAATTTCCTGCCAGCAAGGTCCAGATCCGAGGAAAAGTGATGGTCTGGCCCCTCTAGGTGGGCATGAGCCCCGATCTCCTGGTGCCCCTGCTCCTTGGAAGGGACTGGCCAGAATTCCCGACGGTGAATTTACGTGATCGAGGGAGCCGACCAGGACCCTAGCCAAAGACGCCCTGCCTCTTACTTCCTCGTCCAAGGTGGCCTGCTCTACCAACGGGCCTACCGCCACAGGGAGTAGGTGGATCTCCTGGTGGTGCCCAAGTCTAGGACCCAAACGTTAATGCACCTGGCTCAAACCCATCCTCTCGGCGGGCACTTGGGGTGCAAACACCTTGGAGAAGCTGAGGCATCGTTTTGTTTGGCCCAGAATGGAGGCGGAGGTCCGGGGTATCTGCCAGCAATGAGCTCAGTGCAAGCGTACCGTTCCAAGGAGACCCTTACCGGCACCCCTTATCCCTCTGCGCATCATCGGCATCCCCTTCGAGCGGGTCAGCATGGATCATGTGGTCTCCCTTCCCAAGTCTGCTGGTGGCCACGAATACATCCTGGCCATTCTGGACTATGCTACCCGGTACAGTGCCCAGTACTACCCTGAGGCAGTACCGCTGCGCAAAGCCACCTCCTACAACATTGCCCGGGAGCTGGTCCTCCTGTTCGGTCATGTGGGGATCCTAAAGGACGTGCTGACCGATTAAGGTACGCCTTTTGTATTCAAACTAATGTCTGAACTGTGTCGACTGTTCCAGGTGAAACACCTTAAGATGTCCGTCTACCATCTGCAAACTGATGGGCTGGTCGAGTGATTCAACCAGACACTCAAACAGATGTTACGCCAGGTCGTGGATGAGGAGGTAAGGAATTGGGACCTTCTCCTTCCCTACGTGCTCTTCACCATCCGGGAGTGCCCCCAAGCGTCCACAGGCTTCATCCCCTTTCAGTTCCTCTTTGGACGGCGTCGTCGGGGACTGCTGGACGTGGCCCGGGAAGCCTGGAAAGAGCACCCATCCCCCTTTCGCTTGGTCATCGACTACTTGCAGGAAATGCAAGAAAAGATTGACCAGATAACCCCAATAATCCAGGAGCACATGTGAGCCACTCATGAAGCACAAAGGAGGGTGTACTGGGGGATAGGGTTCTCCTACTGGTGCCCAGTACTGTAAGTTCCTGGCCCGGTGGCAAGGCCCATACTAGTTCCTCGAGCAAAAAAGGCTCTGTCAACTACTGCCTGCAGCAGCTCGGTAGGTTGGTAGAACAGAAACTATACCACGTGAACCTGCTGAAGAAGTGGGTAGAAGCGGCACCGGTAGTGCCGGTGTATGCAATGCTGGACACAGATCACAGCAAGCGTACCTTGGTCGAATTGGGGGAGGATCTTACCCCCACACAAAAACAGGAGCTTACCGAGTTGGTGGACCAATTCTCTGATGAGTTTTTTGTCTCCCCAGGGATGACCCAGCTGGTTCATCACGAGATCAAACCCCCACCCCCACCCCTCACCCCACCCAGGTGTGGTGGTAAGACAGCAGCCTTATTGTATCCCAGAGGCCCGGCGTAAAGCCATCGACGAGGAAGTCCGCTGAATGCTTCAGGACCACATCATAGAACAGTCCAGCAGCCCCTGGTCCAGCCCTATCGTTGTTGTGCCCAAGCCGGATGGGAGTATGCGGCTTTGCAAAGCTGAACCAGGTCGCTGAGTTCAACAGTTATCCCCTCCTTTGAGTGGATGACCTCATGGAGCGACTGGGGAGGGCCCGATTCATATCTACTCTGGACCTGACAAAAGGCTACTGGCAAGTCGCGCTGGCACCGGACGTGAGACCAAAGACGGACTTCAGCACGGCCAGTGGTCACTGGAAGTACCAGGTCCTCCCCTTCAGGCTACACAAGGTGCCTGCAACGTTACAGAGGCTGATGGACATTGTCCTACAACCCCACCGGATGTTTGCAGCCACATTCCTAGATGACGTAGTCATCCACTCCCCCACTTGGTCAGACCACTTGTTCCACCTGGGGGAGCTCCTGAAGGAACTCCAGAAGTCCAGGCTTACAGCCAACCCCAAGAACTGCCACCTAGGGCTAACCAAGGCACAGTACCTGGGATATCGCATCGGCCGGGGGACGCCTAAGCCACAGGCGAAAAATATCGAAGCCTTCAAGGTCTATCTTCGACCCACATCAATGAAACAGGTACGTGCCTTCTTAAGGTTGGCTGGGTACAACCGGAGGTTCGTACCTAATTTATCCTCTCTAGCCTCCCCCTCTCAGATCTCACAAAGAAGGGCCAGCCAAACCAGGAGAAGTAATTGACGGATGAAGAACGAGCATTCCGGGCATTAAAGGAGGCCCTCACCAGCAGCCCCGTACTACGCAATCCGGACTTCGACCTGCCGTTCACCGTGCATACCAATGCATCCGGGATGGGACTGGGCGTGGTCCTTTCCCAAACCTTTGACCTCTACATTAGCATGAAGCTTTCCCCGGCTAAGAGAACATATTTAGCCATAGAGAGAGAGGCCCTAGCTATCAAATGGGCCATTGAAGACCTACGGTATTACTTGGCCGGTCGGCACTTCATTCTGGTGACCGACCACCCGCCACACCAGTGGATGGCCAAGGCCAAGGACACCAATGCCAGGGTGACCTGGTGGTTCCTTGCTCTGCAAGACTTCTTGTTTCAGGTCCAGCACCGCATGAGGGCCCAACACAGGAATACCGATGGGCTCTCACGATGAGACGCACTCTGGGCCCACCAAGCCATGACAGTAGGTTCGGAGCTGAGAGGGGAGTACTCTCACGACGGACCGACAGCCAGCACACATGGCAGGAAAGTCGCTCCTTCACTGACTGCTGTAAAGGCACGAAACGGACAGCCGTGCGTATAGCCCGACGACGCTCGGCTGTCACTATGGAGCGGAGCCACCAACACATCCTTGGCCAGTGATTGGAGAGTCAGTTGCAAGAATTCCACCACTCAACAGATGGGGAAGGGTATAACAGGACGTGCTTCCTCCTGTGGGAGGTTGAGTAATAGCTCGCATGACATGTGCGCGTGGCTTCTTATTGATCCGGCCGATAGCCAGACATCGGCGTTTTCTTTTCTAATTCTCTCTCTCTCTCTCTCTCTCTCTCTCTCTCTGTGTCCGTAATTCTAGAAGGCTCGGGTGCAGATGAGGACGCAGCGTGGTGAGCTCGCAACTCTACCGACGTCTCGAGAAGCCCTCACGCTTCCATGAAGGCAAGACACACCCTGGAGAACGCTGCCACAAACTCTCACGCACTCACACCCCCGCGCACCTCCTCACATCCAACACCTCCCGAGTAAGAGCACATGAATAGAGCTAACCCCCTTCATCACTGCATCCACCGTCTCCTGCATGTCTGTACTCCACCCCTCATGGGATGTTTTTCGCTACTATATATACAGTACCTCTCAAAAATGAGCACAGCCCCACATTTTTGTAAATATTTGATTATAACTTTTAATTTGACAACACTGAAGAAATGACACTTTGCTACAATTTAAAGTAGTGAGTGTACAGCTTGTGTAACAGTGTAAATTTGCTGTCCCCTCAAAATAACTCACCACACAGAAATTAATGTCTAAACCGCTGGCAACAAAAGTGAGTACACCCCTAAGTGAAAATGTCCAAATATGGCCCAAAGTGTCAATATTTTTGTGGCCTCCATTATTTTCCAGCACTGCCTTAACCCTCTTGGGCATGGAGTTCACCAGATATTCACAGGTTGCCACTGGAATCCTCTTCCACTCCTCCATGACGACACCTTTTGCGCATGCGCCAACGTGAGTGGCAGCAACCCGAGTAGCTCCGTATTTTGTTTGTATGTTTTTCGTATTTTTGTTTTCTTTTCGTAGCTTAGTTTTAGGTTTACACACTTTTAGGAGTGTCTTTCTCTCTATCCTATGGATATGGCTCAGTTATTTAAACACTTTGGCAGCAGTAAACTTGTCTACACGAGGAATCAGCTGCTCACACTACGAAGGAATGCCGGTAAAGTCCACGCGAACATCCCTGAGGAACTATGGTGCTTTCGGGGCTGTAGAGCGGGACTTAAAGTGAGGAATAAGCGACGGGAACAAAAGCGGAAATTCAAACCCGCAATTCCATCGATGGTGATGGGAAACGTTAATTCTCTCACCAACAAAACCGACGAGCTCACTGCCCTGGTAAGAAATCTAAAGCTGTATAGGGAGTGTAGCCTGATCTGCCTTACGGAGACGTGGCTGATTAGCTGCATTCCCACTGCTAACGTTGAGCTGCCGGGCTTTAGTGTAGCACGTATGGACAGAGACACTAAACTTTCAGGAAAAAAGAAAGGAGGGGGATTGGTGGTTTACATAAACAACAGATGGTGCAATCCCGGACATGTTACAGTTAAAGAGACTGTATGCTGTAAGGATGTGGAATTAATGGCAGTCAGTCTCAGGCCATACTACATGCCGAGGGAGTTCTCGCATACCATTGTGGTCTGTGTTTATGTTCCGCCACGAGCTCTCCCGGACATGGCATGTGACGTCATTCATTCAACAATTGCAATATCGGGGGATTTCAATCACATAACACTGGATTCCACCCTTACGAATTTTTACCAGTTTGTTGAGTGTTCAACCAGGAAGAACAGGACCTCATGTATGCAAACGTGAGGGATGCATACAGCGCCACCCTCCTCCCCCCACTGGGGAAGTCAGACCACAACCTCATTTTCCTTCAACCATTGTACAAACTGAAAGTACAAAGGCTACCGGCTACCACTCGCACCTTCAGGAAGTGGACTAGAGAAGCAGATGAGGCCTTGAGAGACTGTTTGAGTCCACTGACCTTAGCGTGCTTCAAAATGGGGAGGATTTGGAGGAGGTCACACACTGTACAACCGACTACCTGAACTTCTGTTTAGACATACAGTGGTGTGAAAAAGTGTTTGCCCCCTTCCTCATTTCCTGTTCCTTTGCATGTTTGTCACACTTAAGTGTTTCGGAACATCAAAC
>JAFFST010022193.1:0-12536 GCA_022414735.1 Noturus placidus | reverse complement strand
TGGATCAGATGTGAATGCCTGCTTTTGATGAATGCAGACATCAGGTATAAGGTATGTAAAGATTATTGTCTTCAATTGTTGTAGTTTTAGCGTAGAGAAATGCGAAATTAAAGCTTGCACGTGCATTGTTCTAACAACAACTTGACATTAATTCATAGCTTATACTACATAGCGGTCACTAAAATTTAGAGATGCAGCGATACTAAATTTCTCAGCCAATACTGATAACTAATTATCCAGTGTTATCGGCCAATACCGATTACACCGATAGTTCTGCCTTTTATATTTTCTTTTAAACTAATGCTAATTAATTCCACAATTCTGAAATAAATGTAAATAAAAACTTTATTCTCTCCGTTTCAACAAGAAAACACATTACTCTAATATTAACACATGAACTAAATTCTGTAGTAAGATTTCTTAACTTATAAGTAAGATTTCGTAACTTATTGAATGTTAATTCATATACATATTGGCTGAATTCTAAAAAACCTAATGTTAGACTCACATTCATTCGCCACAAACACAAGCATTTCTACTTCATCAATGACCTCAAACTGGTAATATAGAATATCAATATTTTTATATAGCAACATTAACTGGATATGAAATGCACTACTCTGCAAATATATTTTTCTGTGATATATATATATATATATATATAGCCCTTTACTTCAGCTCGAGCAGCATGGCAAAAAATAAAATAAATAAAACATTAGACGCCGAAACTCCTGCTTCATTACGGAAGTGTCCAGTGTAAAATTTTAGCAAATGGTGTTATTATATTTACTGCTATCAATGCCTTGTTTGAGTGGACCTATTGATTGTTTAATTTTTGTATAAAAATATATAAAGGTGAGATTGCTAGAATGTTGCATTAATGGAAGTATTCGTTTATGCAGTCCTTCAGTAGAACACGAACTCCTTTTACTTAAACTGAGTTGTAATTTGTGATCCTTTTCTTCAGCCCCAGGATTGGAAAAATGGATACCATAGTGAAGAAATCCCTGGCCAGCTGTGTATCAGGGATGAAGAATGGAGTTGGTAAGAAAGGGAACGCTGTTAGGAGGAAAAGCGCACCCTGCTGTTACTCCCACGTCACTTACAACTCATCCTGGATTAGAACCTACCAAGCAGAGCTACACAGAGAAAGGCAAGTACTTTGAGAATTCTTGAAAGGACAAAATAATGAGAAAATCAGAACGTACAAATGAAATAAAACGAAAAACAACTCAATCTGTCAATCCAAAAGCACAAAAATCCAGATACTAAGTGAATGTTGCCTGCTTCCCACAAGCATCAGAGAAAATACAAATATGTCATGGCTTTCTACGTGGCTTTAGCTTTATTCTCTCGCTGCTACATACGTTTAGCATGCTACTCAGGAAGAGAAAAAGATCACGTGAATATACATGGGACAATAGAGCTCAGATGTAGTTGTTAACCCTCTAGCTCATCCTCAAACACCTCCTTCCCAGTACAGAACCTCACTAAACAACTCCTCCACCTTCTACAACAATCTGGAGGCCCTTTAAGAGTTGATATGTTAATATGATTCAGGTAATCTTCTGATTGATTGCACTCACACTCTTTTTTGTCCCCCCCAATTCAGGTCTGTAACTCAAAGCCAAAAGAAAAATATAGTGTTTAAGAAGCCCTTAAATCCGTAACGTAAAAATGATTGGAGATGCTGCTATAAACCTATGTTATTGTTATTTTGTGCAGGAAACTGAGACAAGGCATATTAGCTCAGAAGAAAGCAGAGAGAACAGTTTTGAAGGCCCACTACATGAACCCACACCATTACACAAAGGTGAGAGTGTGGCCTATAAATGCCGTGTCCTCCATGTGCTGATGCCGAGATTTTTCTTTGAGTGCAAAGTAACAGATGAGAGCCTTTGTTTTCTGTTTTTGCTTTTCAGACACCGCAGGACAGGACGCATTTTAAAACCAAAGCATCTGCAAAAAAAGATGACTCGTTTTTTGGTGCCTTTCAGGGACTAAATCTCAATATGGACTGTGTCCGGTCTTTGAAAGCTACAGCACCAAGTGCAGAGCAGTGTAAAGTCATGTAATAAGGAAGCACAAAATCGCCTACAGTGATAATATCCACATTTCCTGCAACATAATGCGGCACATAATCTGGATAAATGTTTAACCGTGTTTTAAGCTTCGCTTATTTAATCAGTTTAACTGTAATTTGAATCATTTGTATACATTGTTTTGTCATATATTAAATAGATGTCATATTATTCAATCAAATCATAAATAAATAAATGGAAGTGGTGAGAGCTACTTACATACAAAAGTACATATTTATACTGACTTCCTCTATTTGGTTGCATATCACTTGCTTTTAATAACTGCATCAAGTTGGCATCCCACTGACATCACCAAATTGTTGCATTCTTCTTTTGTGATGCTTTTTCTAAGTTTGTAGCACAGCTTTTTTTTCTCCCTTTAGTGTCCTCTTCAGGAGCTGAAATGCTGTTCAGATGGGTTATGGTCTGATCCAAAACATATGAGCTCATCGGTCAAGCATGGTGGAGGTAGTGTCATGGCTGGGGCTTGCATGGCTGCTTCTGGAACAGGCTCCCAGGGAAATTTAATTGATGATGGAACTCATGATGGTAGCAGAATAAATTTTAAGTTTTTTTCAGAAACATTCTGCTAATTTACAGAGAAATGCATCCAATATAATCAGGAGGAACTTCATCATGCAACAAAACAATGATCCAAAACACACTGCCAACTCAAGAAAGGACTTTATCAGAGGGAAAAAGTGGAAGGTTTTAGACTGGTCAAGTCAATTACCAGACCTTAACCCAGCTGTGCAGCATTTCACCTACTGAAGAGGAGACTGATGGGAGAAACCCCCCGAAAGAAACAACAATTGAAAGAAGATGCAGTAAAATCCTGGAAAAGCATTCGCAAAATAAGAATCCAACAGTTTTCTGGTGTTAGTGTCAGTAGGGCTTGATGCAGTTATTGCAAGGAAGGGATATGCAACCAAATAATATGTGTTATTTACTGTAAGACTCTGCCACCTTTGGTCTGCCACCAAAGGTGCCATGTTCTAAATTGTTTCACACATCCAGATGTGAAGATCAGAAGAGAAAAGCTGGAATTCCAATCTATCGTCGCATCCATCCTTTTGATCATCTCAAACCCATAAGTCTTCAATGTGTAACAAAAAAAAAATTGCAATGCTTTCAGAGAGGACTGTATACACATATGTACATATACATTTGGTTTTATCTGTTAAATTAATTGTTCAATGTAAACGATTCTTCACACAGATACTGATTGGGGGGGGGGAGTGTTCACCAGCATGATAAAGCTGACTTATATATAATTTTAAAAAGCTGGCTCTATGTCCAGTGTTTTGCTTTTGAGACTATTTTTTCTCTTGCTCCTGCTCTAATGAAGTATGTACTGTGTATGCATATGTATACATGCTACTTTCAGGCTGAACATGTCCATGCATATACTACAAATGCTGAAGCTTTGTGTGCATGTGTGTAATTGTATAAACATTGCTTGAATGTAGTAGTACGTACAGTAATGGGCAGCCAATGACAGTTCAGCAGGTCGGCCTGGAAAACTTCTCCGGTCCAGTCCTGTAGGGCCTGTGTCCAGCACCGTTTGGTGATTTTTTCTCCTCAAACACAGCTGATTCAATTCACATATTAATTGCCAGGTTTAGTGGGTATGTTTTAAGTAGGTGAACTATCAAACTTTGCTGGACACCAGACCTCCAGGACTCCAAAGAAGAAGAAAGCTAGGACACCTTAAAGGACACATGAACAAATTATCATCTCCACTGCAGGTTTGTATTGTCCATTGACCTGGGATCAACACTGTCATAACACACCAGGATGAAATACAGTTACACCAGTAATAATGAGGGACAAAGGAGCAGTGAGAAGAAGACTAAATATTTTGTTAGCTCTGGTTTTATCTTCAAGACAATCCAAAATGATACAGATGACATGTCGACGAAGGTGGCACCAAATGCCATGGAGCCAGTATGGTACCTTTAGAAAGCAAATGAAGTAAAAACAAATAAAACTAAAAATCTCAAATTAAGTTTTAAAAAACGTGCCATATATATATATAATTTTTTTTTTACTTCAGAAATCAGCTGCATCTTGCAACAGTTCTAAACTGCACACATTTTGTACTTGTTAAGGATATTGCTATATTTTGTTAAAAAAAAAAAAATTTATATAATTTTGGTCATCACCATTAAAAATAGACCTAAATTTACTTAATCACTTTTGTTTATAAATCAATAAAAACAATTTGCAAAAATGATTTTATCCTTTTTTTTAAAAACTAATGAACAAGGCTTTTACTTTTTAATCAGTGTTATTTCTATAAAGATTCAATTCCAATGACATGCAATTGTGTGTTAAACCAAATCTAAAGTATCTGCATATGTTTTTAAAGAATTTTTGCATGAAAGGGTTAAAGTGTGGATCAAATCAGAAACACCTTACACGTATGTTTTTGAAAAATGACAAACTTTTCATCATGAATTACACAGTTATTGAACAAACACTTTATAAAAAGCGCAAAGAGATGCGCAATTTAATGTTCATATTTTTCCTACACTGTGGCGCAAGCTGAGCGTCACACGAGTGTCAGCAGAGACAGAGAGCTATAATTAATCACTGACAAACAGATTACACTCCAACCTGTGGATTTACTCTTTCCTTCTGCGCATGACGCGGACACAAGGTGGAGAGGTCGAGTATCTTATTTCTGTACTAGAAATCTCTTATTCTAAAACACTAAAGAAATAGCAACTTGATTTTGACCTATAGCATCAGTCATGATTAAGTAGTTTGTGTATTTCTTACATTAAATGTAACTGTTTAGCATACATACCAAAAAAAAAAACAACTAGAACAAAAACCAGGTGACATAAAACTGTTAGAATGGATCACTCTAGTGGACAAGCAGGCAGTGAGAACTGTCCTCCTCCGAATGGAGACTCCAGAGCTCGTGGCAGATTCTCCTTCTCTGCCTGGCGCTCCAGCTCTCTGTCCTCTGTAAACGGGGCTGGTGCTGGAGGGGATCTGAGCCAGAGGCTACAAAGTCTTGTTCACAATTACCACGAGAGAGCGGCATGTACAGTCGACATTAATACCAAACCCACTGGTGTGACAGTGGGGGGCGACGGGCTGATCAGGACCGTCCCTGCTGCGTTAACTCCTAACATGGAGGAGTACGAGTCCAGTGACCAGTCCACTTACATCCACAAGCAGCTCAGCTCCATGTTACAACCCGGAGTCAACAAGCACTCCCTGCGCATGTTTGGCAGCACCCAAGGAGTCGCAGCTGAGCAGGAGAGAGTTCGCTCTTTTGGAGTCTGGATTATACATCCATACAGTGACTTTAGGTATGTACAGTGGTGCTTGAATGTTTGTAAACCCTTTCGAATTTGCTATATATCTGCAGAAATATGATCTAAAACATCATCAGATTTTCACACAAGTCCTAAACGTAGACAAAGAGAACCCAATTAATTAAACTGTTCAACTGATTGTTTAAGCAATAAATAGCTCTGAAGAATTATTTTTGGTTTTAAATGGCGCACTTATATAGCGCTTTTATCCAAAGCACTTAACACTGTGTCTCATGCACCCATACACCCATACACCAATGGTATCAGAGCTGCCATGCAAGGACCACAAACTCTACGTTCAGTTGATTAATGGACAACCCACTCTACCGACTGAGCCACAGCCTCCTGAAGGTTCTTGGTTTTAACCTTCAGTTTCACCTGCGAAGACTGCATGAAGACCAGAGAGCTGTCTATGGGAGAAAAGTAAGCCATTTTGAAGCTGAGAAAAGAGGGAAAATCATTCAAAACTAGTGCACAAACATTGGGTAATACAACTCTTTGGAATGTCCTGAAAAAGAAAGAAAGGACTTCTGTACTGAGCCACAGACACTGAATGGGTTGACCAAGGAAAACAACAACAGCTGATGACAGAAACATTGTGAAAGCTGTGAAGAAAAACCCAAAAACAACAGTCAGTGACCACCAATAACTCCACGGGGAAGGGGTGAAAGTATCACAATCCACTTTTTGAAGAAGACTCTGAGAGCAGAAATATCGAGGCCACAAAAACTCTGGAATCAAAATAAACCTTTACCAAAGTGATTGAAAGGACAAAGTGTGGAGAAAGAAAGGATCTGCCAAAACATACAAGCTCATCTGTGAAGTATGGTGGAGGTAGTGTCATGGCCTGGGTTTGCATGGCTGCTTCTGGAACAGGCTCACTAATCTTTATTGCTTATGTAACTGTAAATGTTCTGTGTAGAATCCTACAGCTGAGGATTTCTCTGTAAGGAAAAACAGAATCCTTATCTATCCAAGGAACCTTTGAAGAACACTGATTTACAGTGCCCTCCACTCATATTGGCACCCTTGGTAAATTTAAGCGAAGAAGGTTGTGAAAAATTGTCATTATTGTTTAACCTTTTAATCGTTTATAAAAAAATTAAAATGTAAATATTCTGCTCTCATGGATATCCCTTTGCCAAGATAACAGCTCTGAGTCTTCTCCTATAATGCCTGATGAGGTTGAAGAATACATGACAAGTGATCTGAGACAGAATCTCTCCAGATCCTTCAAATTTTGAGGTTCACACTGGGTGACTCTCCTCTTCAGTTCACTCCATGGGTTTTCTATGGGTTTCATTCAGGAGACTGGGATGGCCATGGTAGTCAGTAAATTCTTTTTGTGTTCAGTAAATTATTTTTGTGTTGATTTTGATGTATGTTTTGGATCATTGCCCTGCTGAAAGATCCAACCATGGACCATTTTAAGCTTTATTTGAGAGTCCATGATGCCATGTATCCTAACAAAATGTCCAGGTCCTCTGCCAGAAAAACAGCCCCAAAACATTTAAGAGCCTCCACCATAATTAACCATGGGTATGAGGTACTTTTCCATATGGCTACCTTTCTGTGTGCACTAGGGTTGGCAAGAGTAACAGTACTTTGGTACCAAGTTGGTACTAAAAAGAAAAAAGTTGACTCTACCAGATTTTCATAAGTACCGATAGTGATTTGTAACATTTCTAGTCATCTGGAATTTCTTAATTATTGCCCTGATGGTCGAAATGGGCATTTTCAATGTTTGTGCTATTTTCTTATAGCCAGTTCCCATTTTGTGAAGTTCAACAACCTTTTGCCGCACAAAACAGTTATATTTCTTGGTATATTCTTACCCATTGTTATGAATGACTAAGGGAATTTGGCCTATGTGTTACCTCATATTTATACCGCTGTGAAACAGGAAGTCATGGATGATCAATTTCCTGTTCCAAGTCTCCCAAGTGTACTATTTTTTTTTAAATATCAGTGGGAATATACTTTAAATATATTGTTCTCATAAGAATTCATAGGGGTGCCAATGTTGTTGCACACCTAAATTCAACAAAGATATTTTTTTGGATAAACCTGTGCTGTGTTTGCAATTGCTTTTGAACAATAAAGACATTTTTTAGTGAAAGAATATGTAATGTTTTGGTCAATTTATATGGGACAGATGCATTGGTCAGTGTTTATATTTGTATATATGATTATAAAAAAAACTTCATAATAGAAGGTAAAAAAAAATCAATAAATAAAATTGTTTAAAAACTGTTGAACAAAGAATTTTGCAGAACTACAGAAACACTCTTCTATAGTCACCTTTCTATCCTGAGGTTACAGTGCATGGACAGAAATGAGTCAGTGAGTGTTCGGTTTGTCAGGTTGATGTCCTGTGGTATTAGTGTGCAGGATATATTAGTACAGATAAAGGGATTGGAGCCTGAGAAAGAAGTGCACTGGGCTAACTCTCCACTAATACAGTAGCAAGTATTTAATTCAGGGATTAGTACGAGAAATGTTTGGATCCGCCCTTCTACCCTTTGCGACGATTCCCCTTTGAGGATTTCCGTTTGGAGCAATCGCAGAACGAAACTCTGTGGCACGCCCTCAACCAAGTGAGAGTAATTGACGACTAGCAAATTCAGCCTAATGTTGGGCTATCCCACCCTTATTTTTCAATTATTAAGCACAAGTTATATTGAGTGACACATGACACTCAAACCAAGGAAGCAATGACACAGTTGTTGGTTCCGAAGTGCTGTAGGGAACTCCTGTTCCATTGTGCTCGTCATAAACCCATGGTTGGGCATTTGGGGTAGGATAAGACACTAAACCATCTCATAGCACATTTCTATTGGCCAGGCATTCATGATGTTAGCAAATGGTGTGTGGCATGTTGCAAATATCAGCTGGTGAATCTGCCGGCCACCCCAAAAGCTCCATTACACCCCCTTCCATTGATCAAAGGCATTTGTATTGGCCATTAGAATGGAGTACATGAGGACATCACTTTGTACTAATTTTAGAGGACCATGCAATGTGATACCAGGAAGCAGTGGCTCTTCGCAGCATCTCAGCACACAGTGTTGTGGAGCACTTCTTTCATGTCACACACTCTTTGCAAACTGTATGAATTATTGGGGACAATGACTTGTTTAAATTTGATGCATACCCAATGTAATGCACTGATTAACTGCTCAATTGTTGTGGCTCTTGTGCCATTGAGTCCAATATCCCTAGGAAAAAAACAGCTTTTTCCACTCTGTTTGGGTTAAACCAATTAGTCATGGTTGGAGTCATCCGTGTCTGAGTTGGGTGGTGGGGTTATCTGGCAGTTGAGATGTACAGTGCTGTGAAAATGTATTTGCCCCCATAGTTACTAATTCCTCAAATCTATGAAACTGCATTCATAATGGGGTTCAGCTGGACTCGACGGAACCAGGCCTGAATACTGCAAACCAGGTTTAATCACATCAATAATAGAACTTTTTCAACAGCATGAATTTGGTTAAAAGGTCTTACCCAGTAACACACTATTCCAAAGTTGAAAGAAATTCCAGAAATGATGAGGAAGAAGGTGATTGAAATACATCAGTCTGGGATGAATTACAAAGCTATTTCAAGGGCTCTGGGATGCCAAAGGACCACATTGAGAGCCATTATGTCCAAATGGAAAAACTCAGCAGAGTAGTGAACCTTCCCAGAAGTCGCTGAGCTTACAAAATTCCTCCAAGAGCACAGCAACGTCTCAACCAGCAAGTCACAAAAGAGCCAAGGACCTACAGGCCTCTCTTGCATCAATAAAGGTCACTGTTCATGACGCCACTATCAGAAAGACATTTTTAAGACTTTTGAAAGACATTTTAATACCAATTAATGGCTTATTTTTAGATAAATTAATTTAATGCCTCTTTTTAAGGATCCACAGGAACCCTGTACAGCACAAGCCTGTACATCTGAAATTTAAGTGTACTTCCTGTCAACCATCTTTGATTTTGTCAAAAACTGTTTCTTCTCTACTCTTCCAACAAATTCAAACCAATCAGCACCAAATTTTACATTATATTCAGACCAACCAGGACAAAGGTTATTAAAAGAATATTGATATTTCAAAAGGTTTGCCCATAATGTGCCAACAATTCTGATGATGAAGCCGCCAAATATAATTGAGGCTATTTTTCAGCAACAACTTTGCACACTGACATAAATCTTGGTAGGCCACTTCAGGACCATGCACAGAGTTCCACTTACTGGTCAAAAGTTACAAAATTGCTTCCATCTAAATGCCATTTTTGCTATTGCTCCAAATTTTGTCCAATAGTCCCTTAGATTTGGCTCCCATCATCTTGAGACCGGTATAAACTTGCACAAAGTAGGAACAAAAGGCCCAGACTGATCAGAAAAACATAAATACCTTAATATGTTTTAAAATTGCAAAAAGAAAACATTTTTAGGTCAGAGCAGTAGCAACAATGGGTCAAAGAAGCAACAGACAACACCATGGATTACAGCAGCTGCAGCAGCAATTCCACCCATTTGTTCATCTAGACATTCCATCACTGTCTGTGGTCAAAACATCACATCATGAGTGAAAACTACAAGTCACTTTTGAATCCCTTTGCCTAAAGCTTTGGCTCTGATTTCCTGTGATTGCTTAGTCAACAATTGTGGTGCATCTGTGGCTCACGGGTGCTTGGTGCTCGCGTGCTTGGCCCCCAAAAATGCTGCTTGAAGCTTTAATGGTTTAGTTAATTTGGACTACAATTGCATTCCATATGCCCCTAGGTGTGAATGAGTGTGTGAATATGTGTGTGCATGGTACCCTGCAATGGAGTGGTGTCCAATCCTATGTGTACTCCTGCCTCATTTCCTCATTTCCGTTATAAACTCTGGATCTAGTGCAACCCTGATCAGGAAAAAGAGGCTATGGGATAAAAATGTCAAAATCCAAAAAGAGTATCATACAAAATATTTTTTTTTATTACAGAAATTAGACATTAGAGTCAGATTAGAAATAAAATAAATATCTTTATAATGTAATCTGTGCACTTTCACATTTTAAATGGACTGTACTCACACTTTTCTAATGACATATTCCAATGAGGCATCTCTTGTTATATTTGGTTTGGGTTTATATAAACCATATTTAATCCACACATATTTAGATTTTTGTACTGGCACTATCCTAATATGATCGTGAATGACAAGACAAAAAAGTTCAAAACAGTTCAAGGAAAAACTCTTTGTGAAGATTTGTCCAAAGATAAAGGTTGCCAGTGATAATATCGGTACAATACCAGTGTGAAACAGAGCGAGTTTTTCTTTTTTATTTAAATTATGCTTATTTTCAAATTACGCATGTTCTCTTTTCTCACATTAAGGTTCTACTGGGACTTGGTGATGCTCTTTCTGATGATGAGCAATCTGGTCATCCTGCCATGGTGCATCACTTTCTTTGAGGATCAGAACACACTGCCATGGATCATGTTCAACATAGCCTCAGATACTCTATTCCTGATTGACCTGATCCTAAACTTCCGTACAGGAATCCTGGAGGACGATAACTCCCACATCATCCTAGACCCACAAGTGATCCGACGCCGGTACCTACAGAGCTGGTTCCTTGTGGATTTTATCTCTTCCATCCCAGTGGATTATTTTTTCATAGCTGTGGACCTGGAGGCTCGGCTTGAGTCAGCGGAAGTGTACCGCACTGCTAGAGCATTAAGAATTGTCCGTTTCACAAAGATCCTAAGTCTGCTTAGATTACTTCGTCTGTCCAGACTTATCCGTTACATTCACCAGTGGGAAGAGGTAAGCACTGAGAAAGTTTTGTCTATACAGGAGGTGTACTAAAAGGAAGAAATGGCCAAAGTGTAAAGAGCAATTAATTCAACAATTCTGAGTTCTGAGTAAATGGTAAAAAAAAATGGTAAATGGCACACTTATATAGCACTTTTATCCAAAGCTCTTGACACTGTGTCTAATTCTCACACACACTCACACACCAATGGTAGCAGAGCTGTCATGCAAGGTGCTAGCTTGCCATTGGGAGCAACTTAGAGTTCAGTGTCTTACCCAAGGACACTTCGGCATGTGGAGTCATGTGGGCCGGGAATCGAACCGCCAAACCTTTGATTAGTGGACAACCCGCTCTACCAACTGAGCCACAGCCGCCCATGTACAGGGCGTACAGGGCGTACAGGGAGACAATACAGCATACAGCACGGGTTGGAATCAAACCTGAATATCAAGTTGAAAATCTATTTTAGAAGTAAATGATGCTGAGAGTTCCGGCTGAGCGAGAGATGGAGTAAGACGCAACTTTCGGGGCTCCTGCAATTACATTTAATATAATTCAATAAGCGCTTTTTTTGTAGAGATTTTTTTTCGTGAAGTGTTTTGTAACGTTTTGTAACACTTTAGTTTTAATTTTTGTGGTCCAAAATGCCACCAAAGGTGAAAAGTGGGAGCGGTTCATCTGCTCCGCTACAGCGGCCTGCTGCACACGCTACATCCCCGCCTGGGAGTGAAGTCGCTTCCCCAGGGGAGGGTGCTGTTATGCCCGCTGTTCCCCTGGTTTCAAGGAGGAGCTGCTCGCCTCACTCCGACACGAGATGGCGGCCATTTTCAGAAATGAGCTTCGGGCGGCCTTAGGCGAAAACCTCACTTTTATTAAGACTGAGCTTCGGACCGTAAAGACTGAATTAACAGCCTGTATTACCAATATTCAGTCGGAGGTGAGTGCTATAAAAAATACAGTGGGGGAAGTGGAAACTTCGCTCTCTACCCGTTGCGACGACATTGCTATGCTACAGGCTAAAGTAGAGCAGCTTTCTGCCGAGTTAAGTGGGGTGGTCTTTAAGTGTGAGGACCTCGAAGCTAGGTCGCGGCGCAATAACATTAGGATTATCGGTGTCCCAGAGGACTCGACCAGCTCGTCTACGCCGGCTGCTGTCTCCACTCTGCTTAAGGAGGCTTTCAAACTGGACAAAGCGCCACTTTTAGACCGCGTCCATCGTACTCTGCAACCAAGGCCCAAACCCGGTGAGCGCCCACGTCCTATTATCGCGCGACTCCATTACCACGCGGATTGTGTGGACATTCTGCAACGGGCACGAGCTCAACAGCGGGTGAAGGT
>JAFFST010022182.1:36189-46223 GCA_022414735.1 Noturus placidus | reverse complement strand
CCCACACTCTCCCACTCTCTCTCCCACTCTCTATCTCACACTCTCTCTCTCCCTCTCTCTCTCCCACTCTCTCTCCCACACTCTCTCTCTCCTACACTCTCTCTCTCCCACACTCTCTCTCTCCCCCACTCTCTCTCTCCGACTCTCTCCCACTCTCTCTCTCCCACTCTCTCTCTCCCACTCTCTCTCTCCGACTCTCTCTCTCCGACTCTCTCCGACTCTCTCTCTCCGACTCTCTCTCTCCCACTCTCTCTCTCCCCCTCTCTCTCTCCCACTCTCTCTCTCCCACTCTCTCTCCCTCCCACTCTCTCTCCCTCCCTCTCTCTCTCCCTCTCTCTCTCTCTCCCACTCTCTCTCTCCCACACTCTCTCTCTCACACTCTCTCTCCCACTCTCTCTCTCTCCCACTCTCTCTCTCTCCCACACTCTCTCTCTCCCACACTCTCTCTCTCCCACACTCTCTCTCTCCCACTCTCTCTCCCACACTCTCCCACTCTCTCTCCCACTCTCTCTCCCACCCCCCTCTCTCTCCCACTCTCTCTCTCCCACTCTCTCTCTCCCACTCTCTCTCTCCCCCTCTCTCTCTCCGACTCTCTCTCCCTCCCACACTCTCTCTCCCACACTCTCTCTCCCTCCCACTCTCTCTCCCACTCTCTCTCCCACACTCTCTCTCTCCCACACTCTCTCTCCCACACTCTCTCCCACTCTCTCTCTCCGACTCTCTCTCTCCGACTCTCTCTCCCTCCCACACTCTCTCCCACACTCTCTCTCCCTCCCACTCTCTCTCCCACTCTCTCTCTCTCCCACACTCTCGCTCTCCCACTCTCTCTCTCTCACTCTCTCTCTCTCACTCTCTCTCTCTCACTCTCTCTCCCACACTCTCTCTCCCACACTCTCTCTCTCCCACTCTCTCTCCCACTCTCTCACCCACTCTCTCCCTCCAAACATTTTCCCAACAGTTGACTGGCTTGATTTTTCACAACATGTTCACAAGACAAACTTGTCAGCATCTACACCAGAGAATAAAAGAACAGACTATGGGACAGAACATAAGAGAGAGTGTGTGTGTGTGTGTCTTGCCTCCGGCGATACACTCGCTTCTTCCCCCTCTTAAGCAGTTATCTTCCAGGACCGACCTCATTATACGTGATATAAACTAATTATTAAAACTACATCTATTCATGAACATTTAACAGGAACGGGCGAATGTATCGACGTAAAAGTACATTTCTGTGACTTGTTACGCAAGTAAATGTAACGCAGTTGCGTTTCCATTCCTTGCAGTAACCGCATCGGGCCTGAGACTCACTGACATCTCCAAATTGTTGGTTTCTTCTTTTGTGATGCTTTTCCAGGCTTTTACTTCAGCTTCTTTCAGTTGTTTGTTTCTGGAGCATATCTCCGTTCAGTCTCCTCTCCAGGAGGTGAAATGCTGCTCAACTGGGTTAAGGTCTGGTGATTGACTTGGCCAGTCTATCAAAACCTTCTACTCCCCCCCCCCCCCCATGTTTACAACGTGTGGCATTGCCGTTCCAATAATTTCGTAGGGGACCGTGTATATAAAGTATACAGTAGCATGAATAGAATTGCTGAGTCTTTTCCCCCATCCTAGTCATACGCAAGCTTGCTAGCGTGATGGGGTACGTCTTTCCGTGCTTCTCTCGTCTCAGGTTACGCACAGCCGAAGGGATTAAGTGTATAATGTGTGCGTGTAATGTGTGTGTTTCCACTCAGGATATTCCGAGGACGGAGGGGTGATGAAGGGTGAGGTGATTCCCGAGCACGAGTTTGCCGCTAGTCCCGTGTGTCTGGACGACGAGACGGAGTTTCCTCCCGTGAGCATTCCGAACCCATAAAATCCATCCGAGTCATTAAAACTTCATCCGAATCGCTAAACTCCGACGCCTCCAGCCTGCACCGAGCGGTTTCCCAAAACCGCAGCGGCGTGTTTAACTCATTAGAGCAGAGTCGTGTCCCTGTGCGTCAGGCTGTGTGTGTTAGATTTTCCAGCAATAATCACTGATTTTTCAAATCCTCACCTCGGTGATGGAAACACTCCTGATGGAAAGCCTAAGAGCTGTTCTCCTTCAGGGTTCCACCTGAAGGCTGGTGCGAGTGGAAGTAAGAGATGAAGATAATGGGATGACACTAAGATAATACTTCTTAAAGAAATCGGGCATTTTTAACGAAGGCAGACATTTTATGATCCGTTATCTCCATCATATTAATGTGTGTTATTTTTTTCTTTTCTTTTTTTTCCTAAAGCTTTTTATTTATCCTAAAGCATTTTAATTCTGACTTCACGCAATAATGTGGACGAGACCTGAAACGTCCGTAATGTCTCCTTTATCAGGCAAGGCATGCTTGGTGTACAATATTTGCCACACACTCGCCATCATGGACAAATCATACATTTATTTGCTAGCTGACTAGCATGTGTGCTGCCCAGGCGCATGTTTGATCTCAGAAACCTAATGGGAAATGCGTATATATAATATAATAAAGCATGGTGAGCTAGTTAGCTTGTTAAACGCATGAGTGAAGACAGGAACGAGGTCGTGTTTATTATCTTCTTCTATCAAAAGTTCTAACCCACATCATGTTCGTGATCTTTGGTCAAAAAGTCATTGTTTAGGGCTGCGAGCTGTGGCCCTCACGTCACACTGCCGTGCAAAACCTGTGTTTTTGCATGTTCCTCATTCTCAACAGATCCGAGACGCAGATTAATCTGGCAAGGATCTAACCTTCTGCCTTGGAACAGATCACGGATCGGGTGGTGTGTGTGTGTGTGTGTGTGTGTGTGTGTGTGTGGTGCAGCAGGCGGTAGGATTAGTAGCGCATGCTGTGGTTACCGTATGGCGGTTACGTCGCAATAACGTGAAGTGCATTACGTTTAAATTAAAATTACATACCAAATAAAATGAATGCTAAGGTAAGGAGTAAGGAGAATTTTTCTCTTTTTCGTTGGTTGTTATGCTGCGTTCGTGTTGCCTTGTCGGTAGTAATTCTCAAGGCAACACGAACGCAGCATAACGAAAAAGAGAAAAATTCTCCTTACCGTAGCATTCATTAGCATTCACCAAGTACTGTGTCTGTATATTAACTGATCTAAAGGCAATTCCGTTATAAACTCCTGTAAAATAAGAGTGTATGTTGAATTGATGTCACTCCGTAAACAGGGGCGGAACTGGTAGTTGCGAAGGCTGCCGGTTGACGAGTGGATTGTTTTTTTTGTTTTTTACCGGATGTAGGCGGGGAATTACAAGTCACAACTTCGCCTTGAACGCAGCATTAAACCTACTTGTCCGCCAGGCAACTACAAAATAAAATGGTCATAACTGAGACAGGAAATGTGCTTATCACACACTTTAATGAAAATGCAGAGCACATGCAGTACTGTACAAAACCTTTTTGTTTTCAATCAAATGACAATTCATGCTAATCTTATGCTACAATCCATCATACTCAGATCTCGGAAACTTTAAGGGTGGGGGGGGGGGGGGGGGGTGGGGGTAATAAATACATGGCCTGGAGCAAAGTTATATTTGTATGGCTGAAACTTTTAAACATATTAAGAAAAGCTACACGAATTCTTCTACATCATGAGAAATGACTTCGAAGACTTGATTTATAAGTCAAATGTCTTGCCCAGCTTTGCTCATGGAATGTATCTGTCTGAATGGTTTGATCACGCGATAATCAGGCTGGAATTACATTGAAACTAAAACTAACACAAACGCTGCATGTTAAGGAAAATCGAGTTGGAAACGATGCAAAGGGAAATCTGTGTACCGTCGACGCTGCTGTATTATACAGTGTCTCGACTGGGACTTCCGAGTTGAGCGGCCGTTCCGTCGTACAGTTCAGAGGCATCGGGCATTCAGGTTTTTTTTTCCTTTGAGTTCTGAGTACGATGGATTGCAGCATGATTTGTTAATTATTTGGCGCCAAACGATATCGATTGGAAAATGTACAGTACGTTAATTTAATTTTCAGCCAAACAGCCATTCAGTGGTTTTACACTACAGCTAAGACCAGTACTGCAATAAGTACTGAATGGACATTCGATTGAAAACAAAATGGTGGTCTATGACTTATGCACACTACAGTGTGTGTGTGTGTGTGTGTGTGTGTGTGTGTGTGTGTGAAATAAATACCGTATTTTCCGCACTATAAGGCTTTTATAAGGCTTTATATAAGGATTATAAGGCGCAGTCTCAATTACGGGGTCTATTTCTGTACTTGACCAATACATAAGGCGCACTGTGTTATAAGGCGCATACGGTTGTTGCACCAACCAAAGTCGCACAACATTTTTACAGAGTTTGGAACTCAGTCCACATATAAGCAACGTCCAGCTCCGCTTTCAAATTTTAGGCTGCACATTCGAACCGAGTCAGATGGATGACGCCGATATCTACTGACGGTGACTGCCGATGTCCTTCAGCTCGCTTTTATAAACGGCAGTGTGTCAGAAAGCACACGAGCAAGCCCGAGGCATCGGACTCGTCCACGAAAACGATTGCGAGACACGATCATGTGATCGTTTAGATCACGGTTGCCCAATCTTATCCGTGGGCCAGTGTGGGTGCAGGATCCGCACCTGATTCCAACTGTTTAATCAGTTGATATTGGCTTTCAATAGACTCAGGTGTGGCTTCTGCTTGGCTGGAATCAAAACCTGCAACCACACCGGTCCTTTCCGGATAAGATCGGACACCCCCAGTTTAGATGCTGCAGAACGCTGAGTTGTAACAATTTCATCATTTGTTAGCTACGTTAGACTTCATAACTTAAGAAGCAAACCTCAGACAACAAACTTGTGTCGGCTGCTGAAGTACATTTGGTTCAACATTGTGGTCATTTTAGTTTTTGACTGAAGTTCTATTCAGAGAAGTTCGGCTATCCGAGAGGAACTCAGAGTAGAGCCGCTGCTCCTTTGCGTTGAAAGGAGTCAGTTGAGGTGGTTCGGGCACCTGGCAAGGATGCCTCCTGGGCGCCTCCCTAGGGAGGTATTCCAGGCACATCCAACTGGGAGGAGACCTCGGGGAAGACCCAGGACTAGGTGGAAAGACTATATTTCCACACTGACCTGGGAACGCCTCGGGATCCCCCAGGCAGAGCTGGTTAATGTTGCTCAGGAAAAGGAAGTTTGGGGTTCCTTGCTGGAGCTGCTACCCCCGCGACCCGATTACGGATAAGCGGTTGAGGATGGATGGATGGATGGATGGATGAAGTTCTCTTTTTTTTTTTAAATATCCTCTTTTAAATCCATCCAGATGTTGAAGTCAGAGCAGCATTACTACATGACTGAGGTGACTCGTTTATTCGTAATAAACCAGAAAAAGCTAGTGTGAGTTTAACCCACACGTCTGGTATGATTCCTCATTTGTTTATAAATCCCTCCCAGCTCCCATGACGTGTTTCCACATCATCAGGAAATGCTTATTTCTCCGTATTACCTCAAGCTCACTTTGAACAATGTTTGTTTACGTGATTTCCCGGATCGTGCTAATCGACGACGTCTGTCGTTCACTGTATAATCTGACACGGAGAACTTTATCGCACGGATGTATAAAGGTTTTATCGGGGTCATCTCGTACATTGTGACAAGTAGGCCTAATAGTCTTAAGATAAGGTAAAACTCTAGCTAACAAGTAATGAAAGTCTCACCAGAGATCTTTTCCATACATACATTCCCAATAGATTAACCCAGTGCAAAGGTTTAAATTATTATTATTTTTTAAAAGGACGCAAATGTCAGACACCAAGACCGTCTTGTCTGTTTTGACCACATTATTAGTTTTCTTCCAAGGTAATAAAAAAACAAAAACATATCTAGCGTGACCAATGTTGCCAAATTGTTGTGATTGTCAAACTTTTGCAAAACCACCCAATCTGGCAACACGAGTGCCATTTTGAAATAATAATAATAATAATAATAATAATATTGTCATTTATTATTATTGTCAAATCAATGAGTCTCAGTTCCGTTTTAAACACACCGTGACGACTTCCCCTTAGTTGAGTCCCTATGTCCATCATTCCTTTCTTTTATTTTATTTTATTTTATTTTATTTTTGGCATTGCTGCAGTGTAAGCAATTAAAATACTCTGCATTTCCAAACCATACCGTTTAATGCTATGGTAACGTTTTTAGGTTTGATTTTTGTGCCACCGACACCTTCGTTCGTGTACATGACGGAACTGTTTACTGTGTGTTACCGAGTGTTTGCTAGTTAACAAGTCAGCGAGCCGATCCATCTCCAGACAGTGACGAAGACTGAGCGTGTAAATCTTTTACAAGCCTCACCTGACCCAGAAACCGCTACGAATAAAAAGTCAGTCTTGAAGTTTTCGAATTTAGCTAGGTAGCTAGCGAAACCGCTGGGTAGCGAACAACGTAGCTACAGAGTTAAAACAATTTCTCATCACAATAACATTTGATACGGAACTACACTAGTTCCTCATTGGTTATAACTTTTTATGCCACAGCGCTAGATGAGTTCTCGATTCTGATTGGGCAACGTTGTACGAGTTGACTAATTTTCTACACACATTAACGTTATCTATAACGCAATGTTATAGATAACATATACGCTCTATAAGGCGATGTTTATGTAACATTATTTTTGGAAGGAGTCTCCAGCGTCAGCACTTTGTAACAAGAGAAAGAGGAAAAAGCGAGGCTGGTGAGGGAGTGAAAGTTTATACCTTCTGAAATGAAAGTGATCGCAGGAACTAACTTTAAGGTTAGTTTAAAGGAATAATAAAAATTCATTAATTCGCTCATGCTGCAAGTGGACACGCGGCTCGGGTGCGTTAGAAACAGTAATGAAAACACGGGGATTGCTTTATATATCATTTGTGCATGAAGCGTTAGTGTTGTGTTGCTGCTCCACTGTTGTTTTGTCTATAACACACCCGAGCACGAGGGAACAATAAAAACTTTCTTGTGATTCTGGTTTCTGGTAGATAAATCGGTGTCTTGGCGGATCCCGTCGTGGCAGAACCGGCCGTCCCTGAGAGCCTTCAAGCCGGAGTGGGACGACCCTCAATGCACAGGACTAATTAACGTGATTCAGGAATAATTAACCCAGTTCTGGACTAATCCAACTCATTTCAGGGTGCTAACATCACGAGCAGAAAAAGCATCAGGAGTGCGTGGTCGTTGTCGCTCGCTCTCCTGAAGGGTGTGTTATATGCATGAACAAACCGTAGCCACGGACACGCCGCACGATTTCATAAAGATGTAAAACTGTAGCATCGTATTATGTTATATTCTGATCATAACGATATTGTTTTATCCGTTTCTGTTTAACATAGTCATATTTACAGATGGAATATGTTTTGTTGTTGGTTTTTAAATGTGTATTTGATGTATTAATACCTAATCCACGTTTACACGTCGTCATCATCCTGAACACTTCTACAACAGGATGTAGTTTTAATAAATGTACGTGCCTATGATTTTATTTGTATTTCGCAGAATTGCTGGAAGACCAAAAAAAAAGAGAAAAAAGAAACTATTGGGAAATAGGATTAAAATTATGCAAAGCACTTCTCTTGTCTGGACTGAGTTTTTATTTCTTCTTTCTTTGATTTTTTTTTTTTTTTGTCTTCAATGTTTTCTCAGCTACAGCACTAATTTAGGAATGTCGATCATGCTTGTTGGTGGGTGTGGTTACTGAAATGCATCACACAGCCCTTGCTTGGCGTTGATTCGTTTTCCTGTAACAGCCGAACACAGTGTTTTATTCCTTACATAATATCAACATGTAATATGTATAAATAACGTTTGCCCTTGAAATACAAGGAGGCTGAACAGACGTAGCGATGCGTGGACTGAATTCGCATATCGTATATATTTTTTTTTTTTATTCATTCTCCTGATACGGTAAACAATCTAGTGCCATTTCTGATCCGTGCCATTTTTGTCTCTCAGCTGATGTGGTATTTCTGCTTTTTTATTTCCCTGTCTTTGATTTTAGATAATAATTCACCTTAAGTATGCGTGATTGCTGGTTGTCTGACTCAAATAAATAAACTCAACAACAATAAAAAAAAACGAAATGTCTTCTTGCATTCAACTGCTTTTATTTACAGCAAATGTCTTAATATGTAAATATTTCTATTAGCATACAAATATTCAACAACTGAACAAGTTTCACAGACGTTTGACGAACAGAAATGTTATAATGAGTCCCTGAACAAAGTGGGGGTTGATATCAGAAGTAACAGTCAGTATCTGATGGCCTCCAGCTGCTTTAAGTACTACAGTGCATTTCATCCTCATGGATTGCACCAGATTGGTCAGTGGCGCAGTCAATAGAGCGGGTTGTCCACTAATCATAGGGTTGGCGGTTCGATTCCGGGCCCATGTGACTCCACGTACCGAAGTGACCTTGGGCAAGACACTGAACCCCAAGTTTCTCCCGATGGCAAGCTAGTGCCTTGCATGGCAGCTCTGCTCCCATTGGTGTGTGAATGGGTGAATGAGACACAGTGTAAAGTGCTTTGGTTAAAACCGCTATATACAGTAAGTGCACCATTTACCATTAGGTGAGTAGGAACCCTGGACATCTTTCTTCTGGTGTTTTTCAGAGTCAGTAGAAAGGTCTTTTTAGACCTTTTCCTACCGGCTGTAAACTGTTCGTGTCTTAAAGACTGTTCCACAGGTGCACGTGCAACAATTGTTTAATTGTTCATTGAACAAGCATGAAAAACATTGTTTATACTCTTTCCAATAATGATCTGTAAAGCTCAAAATTATATTTGAAATATAGTCTACTGAAAAAGGGAGAGTTTACATGATAATACCCCCCCCCCCCCAAAAAAAAAAAAGGTAGCTGTTGTATAACCTAGAAAGGTAGACGGCAGTCGATTTTACAATAATGATGGAGCATTTTGAAAAAATTGGTCGTTGGGGTGTTTTGGTTAGTTTTCTTCATAACTTGCCTTGATCGGTGAAGTGAATTTGAATAACTTGTCTTTGGATGTGTTCAATTTTGTGTTTACAAGTTAGAAATATGAGCAGGCCACGTTTTTTGAGGGCAAAAGTTTGTATCCCCTGAGAACAAAAAATATTACACCACTCTGTGTTATGTTTCACAGATCATTGAGTAATGAGAATGATAACAAGAGTAATATAACCTCAGAAGCACTTTGCTTGCACAAGGAATTTTGACTCCATCCACATGGACAAAACCAGAGAACCAGCAAGACGTCAAGAGGACATGCAGAACTTCACATGAACAGTAATCCAAGCTCAGGATGCAAACGTATGTAAAATAAATGTATTAAACACCAAAGAACAACTCAAATAACTATGTATTGCCATGTCAAGGTATATTATCTCAATTGGTCCAGACAGATTGCAAAACTGTGTTCATTGTTTGTCATTAGTTGATATCAATATCTATGTTCATCCAAATGTCCAAACCATACCATGAAAAGCGATATTCAGTTACAAATCACAGGACATCCTTATTGCTTAATCAGCCTGTGTTTGAGTTCAAGGATTTTCATGAAAGCCATAACACTGGCCTTTTAAAAATGTTTACACAGTATCTTATCAGCTCATACGCCACATCTGAACTCAGATTTTTACAATCGAGCTCTTATGTCATTCAAGTCATAGAGCTCTTTAGAACCCTGATATGCTATTATATAACAGTGACAGCATTTTCGCTGATATCTGAAGTCTCAGGAGCCACTAGGTCTCTCCCGAATGTTCTCTAGAGAGTCTGGTACTTTGTATGATTAACTGTGGCCAAGAACTGACTACTTTTTGATTGACATTTCAAACAGCTAATGGTGTTTCAGTGGACGGAGCCTGTTCGTAGTTCAGTTTTCTAAACATAAAACAGCTCAGCTGCTCTAGCAGGCCTTCTGTTGTGTTTCATCCAATCACGTGCATTTCATCCATCACGTGCATTCATGACATAGCACACATGAAGTCTGCCATCGAGTCTCTCACTGAGACCGTGAATCAATTACAGAATAAATGTGAGGATTTGGAGACGAGGTCGCGGC
>JAFFST010022182.1:6132-17638 GCA_022414735.1 Noturus placidus | reverse complement strand
TCTGTCTATGTTAGATTCCTGTCTTTGTGTCTCAGTCAGTGTTTAGTCATAGTGTTCGTTTAATGCTTCAGTGTTTCGGTAGATTAGTGTTTTGTCTTTGTTTCAACATATTATATAAATAAATATCAGAAAATCCAGCACTTGCATCCAATCCCTGAGCAGCCGTTACACCACTCTACCGACTGAGCCACAGCCGCCCATACGAGTTTAATTTGTTCCGTAACCTTGCTCGTATGTCAATTTGCTCGTATCTCAAAGCAATCTTCCCCATTGAAATTAATTGAAATGCCGTTAATCCGTTCCAGCCCCCAAAACGCCACCCCAGTTGTTTTTGTTACGTGTTTTTGAATGAGAAAAATGTATTTATTGATTATTAAAAATTTCTCCTTCTGTTTAAGCACGGTACATATCATTGACGTACTGTACTACGCCCGTACTGCCTCGCCAAGTCAATCATTCGCACACGTTGCTCATGCTTTCCTATGATTTCACGCTTTAATTCAATAGACGACATCATCTTCTGAGCACTGACCTTTCCACTCACTTTCTTCAGACCCATGGGTATAAAAAGAAATGTGATAAAGTACTGTAAATGTACAAAAAGCACAAAACGCGAGCACAGCTTATCAAAGATGCTTCGACAGCGAGGCAAACAAGCACACTGACTGAGGCAATAAAATATCAAACCGGCTTGTCGCTTCTTGTTTATGTTTGTGAGAATCACACACACACACACACGCAGACAAACAAAGGTTTGAATGTGCACGCGCACTAACACGTGGCTGGGCGCGCTCGTATCTCAAAACACTCGTATGTTATGTCGAGGCACCACTGTATAGATTAACTATTAATCAATATTAAAGCACTTAAAAGATATACATCCAGAATAACCCAAAAAGTAGCACTCCATACAGCAAATAAAAATGAAGACATCCAAAATGAATCAGAAAACACTTTAAATAACACAACAAAATTGGTCAGTGATGGTTGCATTTTAAAAACATTTTAAAACATTTTTTTGCGAACGTTTTTGTTTGGTATTTTTAAAGAATGACACATTCTAACTTCCTGTTTCGAGTTTCTTGATGTCGGTCAGCGGAGGAGATGGAGCGCTATATACAACCGTGCTTTAACACAATCGGAGCACTGTAATCAGCTCACCTGTTTTGGTGTGAGTGATTACTCTCAGAGCATTATGAAAATGCCTGTCTAGTATTTGGGGCAAACTTGAGAGAGAGGCAGGCCCAGCACTTCCTGTTTCCTGTTCTAGCACTGTACTGTGTTTGTTTGTGTGTCTGTGTGTGTGTGTGTGTGTGTGTGTGTGTTTCAAGTTTTGTTCTTTTGAAAATAACCACCATTTCCCCTAAAGGTACTGAGAGGGAATCCGAGCAGTGCCGTGACCGATCTGCCCTTCACTTCTTACGGAATTCGCCGAGTCATGATTTATCTTTTGTACTCACGATTGTTTGAATTTGCCTGTGCAGATTTGAATACTGGGTCTCAAAATCATGCAAATGACTAGTCTGATCGGTCCACTTTTTCAGTTTCTCTTGCCGGTCCTCTTTATTTCAAAGCACTGCTCGCTTTCCCCCGACAATCAGAACACGTTTAATTCTGCTTGTTGGAAACCCCTCCCTAACGCAACAATTGTCTTTCTTTTTCCTTTTCCCCCCCTATTTTTTTTGTGTTTCTCTCTTTAATTGCAGTTTTCTTTCAGCGCAGTCTTCGACAGAAGCCAGCGGCCGAGTGCTCTAGCGTGACCTGAGCCCATGCACGAGTGGCTGTTATTCTTCCTTTGTGCTGTTTTATTTCAGGCCTCGGTTACTGCTTCACATTCCTTCCCACCGTCACCATCCTCTCGCAGTACTTCGACAAGCGCAGGTCACTCGTCACGTCATTCGCCTCAACCGGAGAGTGTTTCTCGCTTTCCGTCTTGGCGCCAGGTAATGACCGCTCGCTCAGAACAGCTCCTGTACAACCTCTTCGGGAACGTGTATAAGTCAAGTTAAATATGTGCGTATTGTTAAGTAAAAATGGGCACTTAATGGTTAGGATTAACCATTAATTACATCTTAGTAATCCTTTTTTTTTATGTCATACAGTGGGTTAGTAAGGTGCTGTGCCAATAAGAGCTGCCAAAACAGCTTAAGTATGCCTTGGCCTACATTCTACATCTTTCACACTCGCATTTATTTTCTAGAACAGTCCGTATAGGATTTCACGGAGTTTAATATTTTTGTTGATATTGTTCCTGCCAAAAATGTAAAGTTTTTAGAATTTTTTTTTTTTTTTTTGGCGGAAAAATACTTGAATTGGCACGAAAAAGTTTTCACAAGAAATAGAAATAGTTCACAGTGATGTTTGTTGGTAAACGAGACCTTTTTTTTAGCTGTACTCATGTTCGGCGCACGTGAATCGAAGAGGGGTTTAGCTGGGCGGCTGTGTCTCAGTCGGTAGAGCGGGTTGTCCACTAATCCACTAATCGTAGGGTTGGCGGTTCGAATCCCGGCCCGGGTGATCCCATGCCGAAGTGTCCTTGGGCAAGACACTGAACCCTAAGTTGCCCCCGATGGCAAGCTAGCACCTTGCATGCAGCTCTGCTACCATTGGTGTGTGAATGTGTCTCATTTGTAAGTCGCTTTGGATAAAAGCGTCTGCTAAATGAATAAATGTGAATGTAGCTGAATGGGGGTTGTGATGACGTCACATGGCGCGTCTTGGCCCAAATCTGTGGCCATTTTGAAAAACTGCAAGCTCCTCAGAATAATGTGGCGTTTGCTTGATGTTGCGTTCAATTCTGCGATCTCAAAATCATAAAATCCTGGAGGGGCCGATATAAAATGCTATAAAATGGCCAAATACATTGAGATGCTGCTTTCTGGTCACACATCAGTTATAAAAGTCGTCATCAGCATACATTCTATTTTACTACTACCATTTTTTCCAACCATTATCATTTTTCTCCCCATTTTTCAGCCTTCAGCGAGTTGAAAAACCAGGTTGGCTGGCGTAACTGCATGATTGTTATAGGGCTCCTACAGGCTTCTGTGATTGGCTGTGGAGCCCTGCTCAGACCAATCGTCCTACAGCCTGAATGTTCTAAGCAGGAAGAGGAACTGGAAGGTCCTCAGTCTCCCCTTAAAACGAGTCCCGAAAACAAATACGAGCTGGAGAACGAGTTCACGCACACGTCGCTGAACTCCGTCGACTCCGGTGTTCAATCCATCTCCTCAGCAGAGCAGAACACGGCCTCGTCGGAAAGCACAGAAACAGACCTGGAGGAGGTGGAGAGAGGAGAGGGCGAGGGTGATGATTGGGTACTGCCTTCCACGCCTCTAAAACAAAAACAGGACAAGGAAAGAAAAAGTAAATTCCCCGATCTTTCACTGCTAAAAGACACCAGCTTCATTTGCTACTCCCTCTTTGGCCTGTTCGCCACGCTGGGTTTTTTTGCACCACAGCTCTACGTGATTGAGTTGAGCGTGCATTACGGGGTGCAGCGCAAAAAGGCCACTTACATGCTCTCCATCATGGCTGCGGCCGAGATTTTCGGCCGCCTGTCCATCGGCTGGCTGATGAACCGTAAACCCATCCGCAAAATCTACATCCTGCTCATCTGCACAGTCCTGCTGAGCCTGGTGCTCGCACTCTTCCCTGCTGTCTCCTCACATTTCTGGGCGCTCGCTTCCTGTTGCGCCATCTGCGGCTTCCTATTTGGCACGGTCGCCTCCAGCCACATCCCCATGCTGGCCGAGGACGACGTGTTGGGCATGGAAAGGATGACGATGGGTGCCGGAGTTTACATTTTCATCCAGAGCTTTGCCGGTCTCGCTGGTCCACCACTCGCAGGTAAGCACCATATACTGTAAATCTGATTCAAATAGATTAGTATTCAAACAGTAAAATGAATTGGAAGTGACCACTACTGGGAAGTCTTGTTAGAAAAAGTGCTTTGTTGGCTCATCCAGAGGAAGTCTTAATTCATATCCTTGTCCCTGTGTGTGTGTGTGTGTTTGTGTGTGTGTGTGTGTTTGATTTGCAGGCAAGTTGGTAGACGTGACTAAGGATTACGGCTCGGCGTTTTACTTCAGCGCGGCCGGGGTGTGTATCGGCGCGTTGTTCCTCTCGCTGGTGCGACCGGCTAAAACCGGTTGGAATTGCTGCAGGAGGGACATGAAGCGTGTAAAACAGGAACAGGAAGTTAGGCCAGATGACTTCCTGGAAGTGGACATAATTCTGGAGCAATGAGGCAACAAAGAACACGGCACATGTCTGAGATACAACACACACACAAACAAACACGCACAAAACTTGAACAATACACCCAAAGATGAACTTTACAGATATCGGGTCGTTTTTTTTTTTTTTGGTGCCTCATTTGCTCTCCACTTGCATTTTAAGATTTTTTTTTTTTTATAAATGTTTTTTTTTCTCTGACCAAACGAAACCTCAAGCTGGTGATGCTGCTGTTCTCATCGACATAGTCTTGATTGGACTGTTTTGTGCTGAAGTTGTGCAGATCTCAGTAAGGGTGAGCTATGTGTTCGAGGTTTCACTACATCACCAGTCAGCACTGCTTTAGGCAATACCAAGTCGCCAATGTCCGTAATTTATTCCTCAAAACATGAGGCAGTATTTAAAAAGATTCATTTTTGTACGGAACAACATTTGTTAGTGTTTCTTTTCTAAGAAGTAAAAAGCTACTTGTTGCAGTGCATCCTCATATTGCTTGCCCCTGCCTCAGTGCTGAATTATTTTATGTAGTTTACACCACGGTTTGTTGTTGTATTCATAACGACGGTAATTAGAGGGCAATTATGCCATAATGTCAACATAAATTGCTCGATGAGAAGGAGAAAATCATGCAGAGTTTTAAATGGGGGGGGGGGGGGAAACCCCAGTCTGAATTGTTCACAGTGGCAGAGAGACGAATCGGCAGTCCAATGCATTTTAAGCTTGAGATTGGATACAAATTGGGTGTGGTTATTAATATGGGGCGGAGTTGCATTCAAATAGTTGTTTCTCAGAAACAGTAAGTGGGTTTTTTTGATGATGATTTGATCACTTGGTGATAGCTGCCAACAGCCAATCAGCTTTCAGTAGGCATTTGACAAGGTTTTAAAAAGGGTTTTTTTTTTCTTTTTTTTAAACCATAAGAATTTGCCTTTTTGGATCATTTAGCCTCTCCCACTTTTGTTTAAGACTAGTTTTAGGATTTTTGCCGTACCTTCTGGAACTGAGGTATTGTAACAAAACTCAAACAAAACTTAATTGATATTAAAAATGAATATACTGGAAAGAAATCAGAGGTTGTCCATTTTTCTAGAAGACATTCTCGATCAAAACACGCTGCATGACTTCTCAGCTGATGCTGAATTTAAACGGCTCTGTTTGTATTTTATTACTGCTGTGTGTGTGTGTGTGTGTGTGTGTGTGGACACACAACACTGTAGGCATCATGGGTGATCTTTCACTTATAACTATTATAACTGCCACTCTGACCAGGGTATAACATCATGATTAAAAATGGTGGTCTTCCCACTCGAGGCATTGTTGAGTCCGTATCTGAAACATGGGCCTTCGTCATTCATGTCTGATATCATATGTTTTCTCAGACTTTCCAAGATAAACTTGTGTGGTGAACAGAATGACAGGATTTGCTTCTCTGAGAAGGGACCCTCAGCAGACAGCTGTTTTTGTACCTTCTAAGCAACCTTAGGGGACAGACCTGCTGCCTACTTTCTGAGTAGTGCACAGCCGGGTGCTCACGCTGACCACATTGTGCATGTTGAACGTGCTAAAATATTGTGTAATTGATGATTCACACCCTTCTTATTATTATTCTTATTATTTTGCTCCAGGTAGATCAAGTGACATGTCCTCCATTTCTTTTTCTGTCATTAAAGTGTAATAGATGAAGAATGAATGTAGCAACAATCCTGTCACTACCACAACACGCATCAAAGTCATTCGTATTTATTTTGAGATTTTTAATCCGCTTTATTTAAATTCATTAGCAAACTTGAATATGTTTCAGGCGAGAAACAATCGGCCACATAAAACCTACAAGCGTGTGCCATAACGTTAGACCCCACTCTAATACGGATTAAATGTGCCCTTCACTTCCTGTCACCAGTTCCCCTGGGCTCTATTGTGGTGCATAAGATGAGAGGTCGAGTAGCAATCACTCGAGATTTTGGATCTGACACAGATTCCTTATTGCAAAATGGTGACCGAAGCCGTTTAACAGAAGCAATAAAAACGTCAAACTTCTGTACAGCGGAATTGAGAGAACTGTCACTTTGCTCAGCTAGCTAGTTAACAGGCCTGCTAGTTAGCACCTCATATAGTGACCGAGTGTATAAATCTCATGCTCATGTTTGTAATGTAACTTCTGATTGGACTAAGGGCACGTTAAAAGCCGTATTGGTGCATGGGGATGTTTAGACTTGAACACACACACACACACTCTTTATGACTTGAATGGCTTTGATATATTGTATATTGTATCATCCATAATGTTATGATTGCACTGTATGTTGCTGGTGTTTTCAATTTTTTTTTTTTTTTTTTGTACATCACACTGGGAATCTTATTTAATCTTGGTTCCAGATTTAAAAAAGAAAAGATAATTGTGTGCAATGAAACCAGACCACAATGTAGTGTTTGCCTCTGAAATGCTGCAACTGCTGTAATGCAATTAGACTCATATTTACACAGGAATAAACTGTTATTAATTTTATTCGCTGTCGTGTTTTATTTTATTTTATTTTTTTGCTCTAATGTGTCAGGAAATACTAGAACAGAAAATAGAGTTGGAGAACCAGTTCAGACTTCAGAGGTCAAAAGGATCATTTTCACAGACTGATACGTAACACTATGTGTATTATTTGCGAGTGTGTTGCCACAGGGGAAAAAAATACCCCAAAACAGTGCCTCTTTCTTCTCTCTTGAATTTAATAAAATACAGCTCGTCATGTCACAGAAAAACTATTGATAATTAATTTTTAAAGCGCTTTTTACAATGGTACATTGTCTCAAAGCAGCTTTACAGAAATATCATTTTTACATTTACAAGCAACTTACAAATGAGACACACTCACACACCAATGGTAGCAGAGCTGCATGCAAGGTGCTAGCTTGACATCGGGGGCAACTTAGGGTTCAGTGTCTTGCCCAAGGACACTTCGGCATGGGATCACCCGGGCCGGGATTCGAACCGCCAACCCCACGATTAGTGGATTAGTGGACAACCCGCTCTACCGACTGAGACGCAGCCGCCCAACAGCAATGACATAATCAGTTAATGTATCTGGGCTGCTGTTATAGAAATTTAGTCAACACTTTTTGACCAAACAGATTTGAGAATTCAACAGCGTTACATATACTACAGGCTTATAAATGTTTGTAAATGTACACTAATATTGCATAAGTAACAGGCTGTTTCAACAGCGCCATCTGCTGTTAGTTTTAGTTGTATTCCCTCTCGAGGTCAATCGTATTGGATGAGGTGTGTTCGTGAACTGCCATCCTCAGGTATCTCCTCAGATGTTCTATGGGGTTCAAGAATATCTGAGGCTTTGGCTGGGCCATTCAAGGACGTTCAGAGTCCTGAACTCACTCCAGTGCTGTACTGACTGTATGCTTTTGGTCGTTGTTATGCTGAAAGGTGCCTTTGCCCCAGTCTGAGTATGTGTGCAGTCTGGAGTATGTTTTCTTCAAGAATGCTCTGTATTTGACTGCATTCATCTTCCACGCCATTGTATGATACAGTATTAGCTAGTTGCTGAGCAGAACCTGGTTTTTATCAGACGTATTGCTTGGTTTTCAGTCAAAAAATTAAATGTTTTGTCTCACCATATAATTTTCCCCTTTCATGTTCTCGGTGTCTTTTAAGTACCCGCCATATGCCTTTTTCTCAGGTGTGATTCTAGCATTTCAGTGTTTCTGAGATGGCTGCTATGTTCCAGCATGTTATCCCATTTCTGAGGAGAACTTCTGAAGCTCTTTTAGTGCTTCCATTTTGTTCTTGGGTTCACCTCCCTTACCAAGGCCCATCTAACCCAGGCACTAAGCTTGGCAACACAGCCAGCTCTACGAAGAGTCTTGGTGATTCTAGACTTCTTTTATTTCACAATGTTGGAGACCACAATGCTCCTGGGAACATTCAAAGCTTTAGAAGTGGTTTTATACTGTTGCCCAGATGTATGTCACAGCACAATTAATCATGTGTATGTTAATGGCCACATGGTATATTTAAGTATATTTAATCAATTTAAAACGAAACCTATAATACAATAAATGTGCAAAAGTGGGGTCGAAATACTGTTGCAGTCCGCTGTATATGGGGTGGCTGTGGCTCAGACGGTAGAGCGGGTTGTCCACTAATCCACTAATCGTAGGGTTGGTGGTTTGAATCCCGGCCCGGGTGATCCCATGCCGAAGTGTCCTTGGGCAAGACATTGAACCCTAACTTGCCCCCAATGGTAAGCTAGCACCTTGCATGCAGCTCTGCTACCATTGGTGTGTGAGTGTGCTCTCATTTGTAAGTCGCTTTGGATAAAAGCGTCTGCTAAATGAATAAATGTAAATGTAAATGTGATTATAACGACCATCTTTGCTTACATAATAACCAGCACCACCACCAAAGTGATACAAAATTTGGTTTACAGGAGGTGCCAGTAAACCATGTCATTATTATCTGAAGTGAAGATGTGATTCAGAGGCATGCCCCAGTATGACAAAACTATGCAAGATCTCACTCCCTTCTAAGGGAACATGTGTTACCTAGACGTTTCCTTTCTAAGGGAACTGAACATTGTGTGAGCTTCATGCTGCTGGAACAAGTCTAACCAGCCTCATACTGAGGGTATAGCCTGATAGCCTGTCACAGAGGCTCCATCAATACGTGGCTGGCCGAAATGACGGTCATATAGGCCCTAATTGTAAAAGGAACCAACCTGGCTGAGAAAAGTTCCTGTAAGAATTCCAGGACTATAGCCATTACGCAGTTTACTGGGTCTCACTGACGTTCCTAGCAGATAACATGGTCTCTACAAATTGGTTGAGAGACTGGAATCTATGAGCTGGGGCCCCTCAGGTGCCAGACTCGCAGTTTCCATAGTTCTGGCCAAGGGTGATAAATCAACTCCCTGGCTTGAGACAATACTGTAGATCCCTGCGAACGGGAATCTCCCATGGAGTGCTGTCCAGTGGCGATATTATCTCCGAGAACCAAATTCGAGCTGGCCAATCCTGTGCTACTAGCAGCAGATCTTGGCGGGAAAGGCGTACAGATGTGACCTTGGCCATGTGTGTACTATGGCGTCCAGCCCTGGCCTTTGTTTTTTTTTTTTTTTTTTTGGTGCAGGAGGCTTGAGGGAGAACCACATTGGGCAGCGTGTTGTCACCTCTGAGGCGAACATGTCCATTTCCACTCAGCCGAAACTCCACCATATGGACTCACTCACTTGTGGATGAAGCCTCCAATTCCCGAGCCTCAGCCTCAGGATGTCTGCCCCAGAATCCAGTTGTCCGGAACGTACATAGCACTCACTGACAAAACCTCCCCTCCACCAGAGAAGAATTAGTTGAGCCTGCCTGAACAGGGGACGTGAACGTCATCCTCCCTGGTGGTTCATATATAAAATGTTCGATGTGTATTGTCTAACATATGAAGACCTCTCAACTGAAGGGAAGGAATTCAGTGCTAGGGGTATGTTCACCACAACACCTCTCAGTTCACCACAACGCTCTATGCCTGTGAGCCCTCTAGATCTGCTCATTTACCTAAAAAAAAAGATTTCCAACAAGTTACTAAACAAATATATTTTCAGCCTGGACTTAAACAGTGAGAAAGTGTCTGAGTCAAAAATACTAATTGGAAGACTGTTCCATAATTGTGGGGCTTTGTAAGAGAAAGCTCTTCCACCTGCTGTAGCCTTCACTATTCTAGGTACCATCAAATATCCTGCATCTTTTGATCGGAGTAGACGTGGTGGATCGTAAAAGACCAAAAGTTTGTTCAGGTACTGTGGTGCAAGACTGTCTAGTGCTTTAAGGTCAATAGTAGTATTTTATAATCACTGCAGAATTTAACTAGGAGCCAATGCAGTGTTGATAAGATCGGGGTGATGTGGTCGTATCTTCTGGTTCTAGTAAGGACTCTAGCAGCTGCATTCTGGACTAACTGAAGTTTGTTTATCCTCCTACTGGAACATCCAGGCATTACAGTAATCTAGTCTAGAGGTGACGAAAGCATGAACTAATATCTCTGCATCATGTAGTGACATTATATTTCTTATCTTAGAAATATTTCTGAGATGAAAGAAGACTATCCTAGTAATAATATCTACATGAGCATCAAATGTAGACTGGAGTTAATAATCACTCCAAGGTCTTTTACTGCTGCACATGATGAAACAGAAAGTCCATCCAGAGATACTATGAGATCAGAAAGCTTACTTCCAGCTGCATGTGGTCCTAATACAAGTACTCCTGTCTTGTCAGAAAGTTAATAAGCATCTAGTGTCTAATGTCCTTTGCACATTCCTCAACTTTATTAAGCTGGTGTCTGTCGTCTGGCTTTGCTGAAACATACAGCTGCGTATCATCCGCATAACCATGGAAGCTAATTCCATGTTTACGAATAATTTGACCTAGAGATAGTATATATAAAGAAAAAAGCAGTGGGCCTAAAACAGAACATTGTGGAACACCAAACTTTACCTCTGTAACATTTTTATGCTCTCACACCTCTCATGGACTATTCACCGTTCTGCCATCTGGCAGAAGGTACAGGTGCATCTGTGCCACCAGCAGCAGTTTCGTCCCTGAGGCAGTTAAATTACCCAACATTACTGCTGCCTCCCAATGCTCACCTGGGCTAGTCAAAACACCTAACCCAGTAAGACTCCTACCACTGCATATGCACTAACCCAGTATGACTCAGCACTGCTGCACACTGCACTTTACATAGCTGCATCAGTCAGTTTATATTATGGAACTTGTTTTTGCTGCCAATACTGCTGCTATACTGCTACATTACACAATAATTACTGTCTATAGACCATGTTCGATGTATTTATTGTCCGGTGTATTTACTGGCCTGTGTATATTTACATTTATTCATTTAGCAGACGCTTTTATCCAAAGTGACTTACAAATGAGAGCACACTCACACACCAATGGTAGCAGAGCTTCCATGCAAGGTTCTAGCTTGCCATCGGGGGCAACTTAGGGTTCAGTGTCTTGCCCAAGGACACTTCGGCATGGGATCACCCGGGCCGGGATTCGAACCCCCTATGATTAGTGGATTAGTGGACAACCCGCTCTACCGACTGAGCCACAGCTGCCGTATACAGTGGTGTGAAAAAGTGATTGCCCCCTAAACCTAATAACTGGTTGGGCCACCCTTAGCAGCAACAACTGCAACCAAGCGTTTGCGATAACGTGCAATGAGGCTTTTACAGCGTCCTGGAGGAATTTTGGCCCACTCATCTTTGCA